>MU160888.1:0-38252 GCA_015888305.1 Antheraea pernyi | reverse complement strand
ATATATATATATTTTTATAGTTCCATAAAATGTTTATTTGTGACACTATGAACATTCACAATAAAACTTATGAAAATAAAATCTTTAAAAAGAAGTCGATGTCAAAACTAGAACCACCTAAATGAAACAAAATACCATTCTCAAAAAATAAGCTTAAATGAAAATATAAGAAACATTTGCAAAAGAATGGGATATTGTCCTGAAATAAAATATTACATTGGATTTATTTCATTACATAATATATAAAGTAAATTTTCAAAAAAAAGTATTAACCGATTTCAATATCAGTCAAAAACCCATAAGGCACTAAAAAGCGGAAAATAAATAGTTTATCAAATTAAATAAAACATATGAATATGTGTGTTACCTAGAGATGTACTGGAAGTCGGTACCAACCAAAATTTTTGTATTACAGAGACGCGAGAGTGGACTTAAACTTTGTACCTTTGTAGACGATATGATTTTCGGTTTGGTATTATATCTGTCCACAAAATACTTCAACTTTTTATTTACCGCATATTTAGTACTGGCCGCTACACCGGACACGTGTTTTAATTTATTAGCATTTAGCGCGGATAAAGAAGATTGCACTTCAAAAAAACACAAATTTATAATCATTAAGTATTTCACAACACCATGAAATGAAAGCAAAACAGTGTAACTACTCATTTTCCTAACGTACAAAAAATAGAGTTCTTTCTCCAGCGTGATACATTTAAGTAACGCCTGCGTTTTAAGTCTTAGCAATAGTTATTAACACAAATTGATGTAATATCTTTGTAGGCGGTTAATGAATTTTCTGTGCTAATATTATAAAACTGGAGAGTTTGTTTGTTTGGTTGAACGCGCTAACTTCAGGAACTTTTTTTTATCATAGGAGGCATACGAACAGGTGTGTCACCTGATGTTAAGTGATTACCACCGTCCATAGACACTTTCAGCACCAGAAGAGTCGCAAGACCGTTGCCAGCCTGTATTTGGAGGAGAGGAGTGAGGAAGGGGGAGGGGAGGTGGGCCTCCTTCACATCTATTGATACTTTGAGCAATAATTATACACATTTTATTAATTACTCAAAAATAAGATGAGCTACACATATCCAATACAAAGTAACAATGTCACGAGCATGTCGAGGTATTCGGTGATGAGAACCCATAACTTTTTCCCCTACCGTTTACCGAATTATTTTTTATTTAATTTATTAGCATTTAGCGCGGATAAAGAAGATTGCACTTCAAAAAAACACAAATTTATAATCATTAAGTATTTCACAACACCATGAAATGAAAGCAAAACAGTGTAACTACTCATTTTCCTAACGTACAAAAAATAGAGTTCTTTCTCCAGCGTGATACATTTAAGTAACGCCTGCGTTTTAAGTCTTAGCAATAGTTATTAACACAAATTGATGTAATATCTTTGTAGGCGGTTAATGAATTTTCTGTGCTAATATTATAAAACTGGAGAGTTTGTTTGTTTGGTTGAACGCGCTAACTTCAGGAACTTTTTTTTATCATAGGAGGCATACGAATAGGTGTGTCACCTGATGTTAAGTGATTACCACCGTCCATAGACACTTTCAGCACCAGAAGAGTCGCAAGACCGTTGCCAGCCTGTATTTGGAGGAGAGGAGTGAGGAAGGGGGAGGGGAGGTGGGCCTCCTTCACATCTATTGATACTTTGAGCAATAATTATACACATTTTATTAATTACTCAAAAATAAGATGAGCTACACATATCCAATACAAAGTAACAATGTCACGAGCATGTCGAGGTATTCGGTGATGAGAACCCATAACTTTTTCCCCTACCGTTTACCGAATTATTTTTTATTTAATTTATTAGCATTTAGCGCGGATAAAGAAGATTGCACTTCAAAAAAACACAAATTTATAATCATTAAGTATTTCACAACACCATGAAATGAAAGCAAAACAGTGTAACTACTCATTTTCCTAACGTACAAAAAATAGAGTTCTTTCTCCAGCGTGATACATTTAAGTAACGCCTGCGTTTTAAGTCTTAGCAATAGTTATTAACACAAATTAACTATTGCTAAGACTTAAAACGCAGGCGTTACTTAAATGTATCACGCTGGAGAAAGAACTCTATTTTTTGTACGTTAGGAAAATGAGTAGTTACACTGTTTTGCTTTCATTTCATGGTGTTGTGAAATACTTAATGATTATAAATTTGTGTTTTTTTGAAGTGCAATCTTCTTTATCCGCGCTAAATGCTAATAAATTAAATAAAAAATAATTCGGTAAACGGTAGGGGAAAAAGTTATGGGTTCTCATCACCGAATACCTCGACATGCTCGTGACATTGTTACTTTGTATTGGATATGTGTAGCTCATCTTATTTTTGAGTAATTAATAAAATGTGTATAATTATTGCTCAAAGTATCAATAGATGTGAAAACCGGAACTAATGTTAAATATATCAATTTACAAATTATGAATTTTAAATAATTCAGGCTATAATGGAATAAAAAATGCAAAAGGTACACTGTTATTATTTTGGCACTCCTTATGATTGACTCAACTTTTTAAACAAATGCTGAGCAAAATATAAGAATTTAAATTTAGAATATTAAATAATTAGGTATACATACATATGAAGTATAGAGATGTGTTATTTTTGTTATTGAGGATAACAATGTCATTTTCTTTTCTACCTATTCCGCCTGAAGGGTAAATAACATACTTATCTTTTCTGATTCCTGAGATATTTGTATGTCTACCGTTATCACAGTTTTCCGTGTGGTTCAATAATTGAAAGTATATTTTTACCAGCGGCTATTTATACTCTATATCACAAGATTACCGCAACAATCTATTATGTATATGTATTGTTAAATTATGTCATAATACCTACAAATTATAACGACGTGTGGCAGCTACAATAAAACATAAAGCAATTCATGTGTCTATGATCACGCTGTATATGTCTTGTCTTCTAAGTGGTAATGGTACGTGAGACTTCTCTCTATGGTAGCGTCCGTCAGCTTGATATTCGTTAATCCTTTCTTGTAATTAAAGAAAGAAAGAAATACTTTATTGTTGGATCAAGCAAACAATTAAATTAAATTACAAAAACTAATTAGACAGAAAAAAAATATTTGAAAAATGAAAAATAGATGTCCAACAATTGGTGAATCCATTCAGCAAAAATCTGCAATACACGCAATTTACAGCGCTGATTTTCGATGGGAGCCTATATGATGATAAACGGACGTTCAGTCGGTCATATTAATGTCAATAAAAAAATTAAAACGAACAAACATATAACACAGACACACATAACACGTCACGGATGGTTATAAAGAGATATGACTACTGTATGACACAGACACATGAGATGACACACATGAGACATGACACAGATTTAGGATTAAACAAAACAAATATAAATTTAGAAGAAAAAAGATTTAAAAAAAATTCGTAGGCTTTCTTTGAATTGTCTAAAATTAATGCCCAAATTTTAATACATAATACCAATATAAGGTCTTGCTTCCGTAAAAATTCGTATTGTCTATCAATTTTCATTATTTCTTCATTTAAATGGCCTTATGTTCAAATCTGTCAGCGTATTTTTAAAAATTATACCCATGACATTAATTTTAATATCGACCATATTGTTTCTGTTTGTGTGTATTTCATTTTACCAAAATAGATAATACAATTGGAACGTGAAGCAGACAATCAAAATATAATTAAATCAGTTACCAAACCATACAAATTGACCAAAAATGTACTGAGAAGAAAAAGGTTAAAATTTTATTTTAAAAAAAACAAAAGTTTAATATAACCCATTATTAATATAATTACTATATCTATAGAAATAGATATTTTATATACTACACAAATCCTAAATCTATACGAGATTAGCTTATTAAAATAATCATGTCATGTAATTCATTCAATTCATGACACAATCATATAACGGTCATGTAATTTCTGTGAAAATCACACACATTATGCAAACATATTAGGAAATTGGAAACCTTACCTATTATTGTAAATTAAACGATACAATATTTATCTCGGCCGTAGAAATATTGTACAAATAAAAGAGTAAATATCCATAAGCCGGTACTTCCGATGGCGACCGCAGAGACTCAGCAAATTTACGAGCTCACTGTACAAAAACTCACACTAAGCACACAGCACGAAGATGAAAGTGAAAAATGGGTTTACGCGGAAACAAACGCGGAAAGTATCCTGCTTTAATAAATGGAACTGTCTTAAGAATAATCAATTTGTTGAAAATGTTATTTATTCTTGTGCTTGTTACTCTGTAAATATAGTTTTTTATTGAATATAAACCGTGAATAATGATTCAAGTTAAATGTTTAATATAATTTCATTTTTCTTTGTATTATAATACTATGACTTTGTCTTCTTATATTATGCATGCTGTGTTCACATATAAAAGGGGTCTTGTCCATTTTTGTTCATAGAACTCAGTTTTGTGGACCTTAAATAAATAAATAAATAATTTAACTATCTATTTGCTAGCTGCATTTTGCGATATCACTCCCATTACGGATTCTATAAATTCTTTGTTAGAATACAAAATATTATTAAAAGAGTAACATGTTATTGAAATAATTCTTAGAATCGTTTGTTATCATTTAAACATTTTCTTAGTTCTGTAGTTTACTTCCTACAAACAGTTTCACAATATGTAAATGTTAATAATAGGTTTTATTAAAGATAGATAATAGTATATACTAATAATATACAGTGCTTGCATCGTTGCGTTTCGTTAGCTCAGTGAGAGCGCCGGAAGCCCACCTCCCCTCCCTCTTCCCCCTTCCTTTACTTCCCCTCTCTCCCAAGACAGGTTGGCAACGCACTTGCGACTCCCCTGGTATTGCAAGTGTCTATGGGCGGAAGTGCAAAGTAACTTTTTTTTTTATTAAAGTGGGGAAATCCTTTATGGATACGCCATCCTCCCGGGGCGGAGGATGGGTTATGTCCGACTTGCACGGACTAAAACCCCACGGTGTACAGACAGACCGTGATTGAAGGTCACCGCCGGGCTCCTACCTATAGAGAGGTAGACTGGGTACACACCAGATGTCTCCCCTCGTCCGCCGGACCTGTGCAATGAGGAGATGGGCCCTCCGGCCCATCCCCTCAGGTCCGACTACGGTGGCGGGAGGTGTCGGGCAAAGCGCCGCCTCCTCCGTTAGAGTCAATAGCGCGGTATCGCAGGTCAATAGTGGTTCCCCGGGTGGCGTTGTAGTCTCGCCTCTCGGGTGTGTCACGGTACCGGACGTAGACGTTAACACTAACTAAATATTATAGTAGACGTTACTGCCCAATACGGCCAATCTATTCCAGGTGGAAGTGCAAAGTAACATTTTCTTTCATACAAGCCTTGTCCTGACAATTATCAACAAAACAAAAAAGGAACTAACCCGATAGGTACACCCATCCGTAAATGATACGTTTACATGCATTCGGCAATTAATTTTTATTTATTTGGATTATTATACCTATTATTTCCTTCTTAAAATATTCAATCCTTCAAGCATGTGAAGAAGCATGTCAAGAATGTGAAGAGACATTTATCCAGGACGGCGTGACAGAGTCGACTAACGTTAAAATTTCTACCTCGATGGTCGCGGTTGTTTCTGAATTACATCTATATATTTATTTTATACTATAATAAATCTGTCACTAGGCCAATCTGTACATTCATTTTTTGTATGTATGTTTCATGTATGTATTTTTTGAAAATTATAATCGGGGTAGGCTTTGTTATCGATATAGAAGCCAAAAATAATCGTTATGCTATATTATACCAAATGTTTAATTTTCGTAAGACAGAGTTAATAAAAATATAATAAAATCCGTTTTAGAAATATGTATAACAGCATTTTAAATTTGAAAATATGAAAATTGTTCACATTTTTTACGACCGGTTTTCTAAATGACAATCATAAAAAAATGCCTTGTTGTCGATATAGAAGCCAAAAATAATCCTTTTACAATGTTGTTTGTCTGTCGGTCCCTGTGAACAAGTACCACTCTGAAAGTACTGAACCAATTTTGACGAAACTTGACACAGTGATAACTAATATTATAAAGTAACATCTAGGATACTTTTTGTCCCATAAAACGCAAGGTATTTTCCAGGATAACGGACGAAAGTCAAAAATTTATAGGTAATGAAATTCTTGACGGATTTTGGTAAATTTTCTTTGTGCTATATATAGCAGACGGATTAGCTAAACATTTAAGGTATATTTCATCTCCCTATGCATCTTAAACAAAAACAAATAACAAGAAAAATGATCGTTGGACTGCAAACCGACGCCTTCGTCGGTCCCTGTAATGTACAGTAGGTTATAATTGAGCTACGACTACATGACGTTTCTATGCGTAATTATCAATCGGTTGATGATGTATGTATTGATGTATGTTTTCTTTGTCATGAAACATTTTCTTTCCTTTGATTTTCAAACCATAACTATTTTAAATATGTGTTCAAAATATATATATATATATATATATATAAGTTCAATATCTCAGTCAAAAAGATATGTCAAAAGTAAAATAAATTGGACAAGATTAAGTTAGGTTAGGTTACTTTACAAATTATTATAAAACAAACAGCTAAATCAAAATGGATATTTAATGTAAACAAAATTTATTTTTTGCAGTATGTTAATTGATGAAGTTAGAAGATAATACGAAATATAAACTATAAGCCAGCAAAATTATTGCGTTGTCGCTGTCGCTGGTTCTACGCGAATATGAAACTGGCGCGAAAGTGAGCGGCATAGGAGCAACCCAAGGGGTAATGGGAAGACATTTATCAGCAATATGTGTAGGTTCGTTTTTATCTTAATTGGACCCGGTAGGTGATGCTCCGAAAGGTATCAAAGCTTATTTTAAAAGATTTTTTACATACCAACTGTGTATATGTTTGAGTGAGTCCCTGGATACCGGTAATAACCGATATAGTGCAGACGAAGTAGCATGAGTCAGCTTGTTGTAAATATTATTTTGTCATGTTTTGATAAAATATAAAAAAATAGCACTGAATCAGTAATTTCATAGCGGAAATCAGCAATGCTAAGATATCTTAATTAATCCCTCGGCTGATTTCCTAAGACCCATATCTCAAAAAGGCGGATCATGTTTTTAAATTAAATATCTAGCCAATTCCTTAAAAGTATAATTTGCCATTACATAACTTGTTATTGTTTAAGTTTTGTAAATTTTGTAATAAATACGGTTTTTTTTTTAAATGTATGCTGCCAACAGTCTGTTGACCCATGACATAAGGTTTACATTTATTTGTTTGGAGCTCAAATCCTTATGGTTTTGAACAATCCAGATATCAAAATACCATTGTTTTTGGAAATTTCTAGGATGAACATGTGTATGCTAACGATACAGTCGTTTCATCCATTGTCTGGAGTCGTTCTGTGAATACTCATTCTGAATGTTAACAAGGCTAGACGAACTTAGAATCAATATTGTGTTTTAGTATTTATTTCGTTCACTATTCTCAATCGAATAAACTGAAGGAATACAGTTGTCGGTGGAACTTCGTTATCCATATGCTCTTTGATACACATATAGGATTTACTTGATTGTATAAATAGATAAGTTATTTTATCAATATGCCTACAACATCTATATTGACATTATCCAAGACATGCACCATAATTCAAAATCCGTAGTGAGGACTGTCTATGGAGATACTCGCCCATTTCCAATCTCAGTTGGTGTTCACCAGGGCTTAGCTCTAGGCCCTTTTCTGTTCATAGTAGTGCTTCACGTAGTCACGGAAAAGATTCACGAACCACCCCCGTGGATACCGGTGTACCGACGAGGCTGACATTGGCTGTGTTTTAAACAAACTAAACAAAATAAGGGCACACACTTCAAGTGAGCTCTTATTTACCGAGACGTATTTTTCGCGGCGACCCTTTATCTGGTTATTGTTGATCGAAGTACAAAAGGATGCTGAAGGCCGGGCAAAGTGGAGAAAATTAAGTAGGAAAACTGACCTTGGCACCAGGCCGGGAATAGCGTATGAAGAATAAGAAGAATATCTACAAAAGTTGCTTGGATATTCCAACTCTGCTTTGATAATTCTTTAAAGTTTTTCAGTTTAAATAGATTAGAATAAAAATTACTTTTTACAATAATTTAATTCCCAAAAACTAGATAATTAACTTCATATGTTTATAAAGTAAATCACGAACTATCCTTCCTTATGTATTATAAAAGCCAACGTCTCTATTTTTGTTCGTCTGTCGATTACTTTCCTATAACACGAAAATCATCAAGCTGATTCCCATGATACTTTTTATTAACATACGTTTGTTATATTGGCAAGTTTAGTGTATCCTTTATTAGATTAAGTAATACGTGTAATACCCACACTTTAGGGTTATTAATAGATAGATATAAGATTGTTCCAAGTATATTTTATATTCTTTCTAAACTATCTATTGTTGCCCAATATAATGCAGTAGACAATTGTTTAAAATATATATTAATAGAATAACAGTGAACGCTTTTACGCATCAAAGCGAATTAAAAATGTTAAGTGCCTTATGCAAAATATTTCTTATAATAGAAGCAAAAATTTCGTTTCAATGAATAAATATGTTATTTTATCACGCCAACCGATTTGATCTCATCATTTAGTTAAAAGTTCGAGTGGTTTGACAGGTGGAATGTTAATTCGATGTTCGCAGTTTCGAAACCCGACATTCGACATCCCCAAATTTTCAGAATTCGCGTACACTTATCATATGTATTAATACGTGAAGCCTAAACTTTGTATCCCTTTTTAACGGATTGGACGAACGGATGAACGTGAAATTTGGCATAGTTAAAGTTTATATGGAGGAGAAGTGCAGAAAGCTATTTATTTTATATAAAATGCATTAGAAGTACATTACATTAATTAAAATATGCATTACTCACATTACTGCTTCAATTTTACACAACATATACACACATGTAAATAAAAAAGACATTTTGACATCTGTGAATAAAGGACTTCAAAAAAGGTTGTGAAGGAGGTTGTTATGCTCGACTGTGTGTATTATTTTACTCTTACGTTCCAATTACCCTTTGTCATTCTACATTCAACAATGATATTATAACATACAACTATTATTATAATATTTATCTCTTTAAAAAATCAATGAACTATGGTCGAATGTCGATCACTGGGCGCCCACTAGTTAATTTAAATTGGTGACAGTATCGGCTGACGACGAATGAAAACAACGTGAAGAAATGTAAACCTGAGAAATGGTCTTGTCGTACCAAAATATGTGCGAAAATATAGAACTGTGGAATTTTTACATAGCTGGTGTGATGATTATGATAGCTTCTTCGGCAAGGGCATTTTACCCTGATGTTATTTAAGTTATAATTGTCAATAAATATATTAAAGACCTCCTAATTGTATTTAGTAGTAAGCATCCAATTTAAAAGAGCTTCATTAAAGAACAACTATAGATTTTTTAATTCACGCGAACATAATTAGAACAAACATAAGAAATGATTTAAATTTATAATTTCGAAAGAAATTTCATGTAATGTGTAAAAGTATATGTTTATACTGATATAGAAAACTGTCTAAGAATATACAGGCAACAAATTATAACTTATAATTATATATAAGTTTGTTCACATTATATGTAACTGTATTTATTGAATATTTCATTTTTTTCTAAATAATACAATACATAAACTTTCTACTCAAGAAAATGACTATTTTAATAAGGTATAACGGGTAGCTTTATGATTCAATACTAGAGTTTGCATGATATGAATGATTGTAATAGAGTTTAATTTAATTGTAACTTGTCTTTTTGTTCGAAGTCATTACTGCAGGTCGTGTTATGCAAATAAAATGGAGAAATCTCAATAAAAGCCAAAATTGTTTAAATACCGTTAAATAAAATACTAAAATATATAGAGAATCCTACAGAATGTTATTAGACACGCCTGCTTTCAATGCAATGAACTTTATTATAAAAATGTTTTATAGGGTGAAAATAAGGACGATCGAAAGTTCTCTAGGTTTTTGACCCTAGTAAAATTGTGCGTAACTTCGAAATTACTTGAAAACTTTGACATTATTACAGGTTTTAGGGGTTCTGCGACAAATAAATCTTTTATAAAAAAAATTGGTTGTAAGGTTAAAAGTGACGTAAAACGCACGTTAAAGTGTCGTTTAGACGTAAAAAAGCTTGAATTAGTTGAGAAGTAAAGTTGTGCTTCTAGAATTTAAGACTAATCGGTAATACAACGCGTTTCTTAATTTGGGTTATAATTTCGAGAAATAAACAAAAGAAAGGTTTCTTCTTTATTAAAAAAATCAGGAGTATATACATTAATTAAACAATAGTGTGTGTGTATTTATGTACACGCGTTAGAAGTTATACTTCTTTGCCGTAACAAGATAAAAATCTTTTCAAAATATTTATCTTTCGCCTTATTCTACTTTTGTAGAAAAAACGACACTAACAATAGAAAAAAGGTATTTAATACATTGAATGTTTTAATACAAAGAAATACAAACAACAAATACAAAGAACCAAAATGTTGAGTATAGCTAACTTCAGGTTGTCGGGTTTTCGTGACGGTATGCGCGCGACTCGTAATAACTTCAGGGTGTCGATTTTTAGTGACGTTGTGCGCGCGCATCGTAAAAATTATTCTCATCAGTTTTCCCTAACGCGCCAATAGAAGTATAACTTCAAAAATATATGCATTTGACCGAGAGAGTCACCAGTTTTTCTATATGTTCATGTTTATAAACTCCTATTTGATTAATAAGTTACTTTATTTGTCCTCCGAGATAGGCAGCATTTTAAAATGATTTAATTATTTTGAACTAGCTTTTGCTTTTAATCCGTCTTTTGAAAACAATATTGTTTATACATTTTCACAAGTGTGTACAATAATTCATGACGATCGGTTAGTTACTTAAGAACGTAGTCCGGTGAAGCGGTTATGACCTTACTAGGTCAATAACGTAGTCAGGCCAAAAAAATAAAAATAAAAAAAAAGTATTCTTAAAAAAGTTACTTAAGAATTTCAAAATAATATTAACCGAGCTACTTTAGAATATTATTGAACAATATAGTCATTACAATTGTATTTTACTCCAGTTTGAAATCACTTTGAAATGTGTAGTGTCTATATTCGCTACCACTATTCACATACTGATAAACCCTTCTTTTTACCTCTCTTTTGGTTTGTCACGTTTCGAGATCAAGGAGACATGACAGAGACCAATTGCGATGAACTGTTGACCTCTAGTTGGCCGCTGTTATTGTATGACTGCACTATGGTCACGTTTTACAATGCTCTGAAAAAAAAATGCTAACACGAAATGCTGTATTTATTAAAATTCCCAGCGAGACGAGCTAAATGGAAATTAATATGGACGAAATATTTTTAGAACGTAGGTTTCATAATCTATTCATATATATCGATTTTCTTACTTTCTAGAGAACTCAGTGTATTCAGTTCGCGTAGTTTTTAAGCTCTGCATATAAAATTTTAATACCGCACATGTGTCCTGTAGTAAATGAAAACACATGAGAAAGACACGTAACACGTTGAGAGAATGTATGATAGTTTTATTGGTCCAAAATATACCTATGCAATTTCGTAAGCACGTCTGTTATTTTATGACCAACAATTCCAATTATGTGAAAGCTTCTGAAATGTAAAAACCTTTATTAGTGTACATAAGAGGCTATATATATTTTGATCTATATTCAGAATATAAATGTTACGTTCTTCTCCACATAAATATGTTTAAGTAGGTGGTTAAGTAAAGTACTTAATGATATAATGCGTGGGCGTGCTCATGAATGAGGATTGCGTGGAAATAGCGTGTGGGATGAAAGGTGAAATCATCTTGGGACTGGCGTTTCGTATACCTCTATACTTATCTAGACCTGAAGGTTATTATTTTTTGTCATTTTGAAGTATTCTAATATTAGAACGATGTATTAAACAGAATTTGTTGTAAATATATCATGGAGTTACTATAACCCGATTATTGTTGAGTAACAAATTTTTATAAAATAAAATATCGAGTAATTAAATAATCTCTTTTTGCTATCGATTCAGATAACGTCATTAGTTTTCGAGACCATATACGGTACCCGAATTTTAATTAGGCACGTCGGGAAGAAGAGCGAGACAGTCGGTTAAGTTCAGTTTCGTATAGCATTACCTTTGTCTGTTGCAGTCATTGCGATGTACTATACAGCGGGCGTTTTCGGAAACCGAAATAAGCCGATCTTAGCCGGACGTCTTAGACGGACACGACGTACCAAATCTTATGCCGGGTACTATATGTAATGTTTCTCAGGAAGTGTATCATTTAAAATAGGTACTCGAGTAGACTTTATTTTTCTTAGGCTCCATATTATGTCTGGAAGTGCATAGAAAAGGATATTTTGTCTCGAGAATTATCGTTGGTTGCCTATTAAGTAGTGTTAATGTTCTTTTAGAAGACAGAATTCTATACAAATAAATAACATTCATATGTCGGTAGCTTTTCAGGGATAATATCCAAAACGGCTGAACACGTTTTTACAAAACTTTTACTACCAGATATAAATTTTTGGAAGTATTAATAAATATAATATAGTATGATATTTAGCATTTAATATGATGTTATAACATTTTAGATCTATATTTTGCGCTGTACGAAAAGTTTAACCTGAAACACCCTTTGTTTTTTGATACCAACTAATTAGTACCAGCAGCGTACATTTTACGCCACATGATTACGCAATTAATTTGGTATTTTTGTTTTTGTTCGCGAAAGAGGCTGGGGTAGATATCGCCCGGGACCGTAGCCATGGAGACGGGGGGCGCTAGCGGCGCGCGCCGCATCTCAACGGCAGAAGGGGCTTCAGCTGTGGCCGCTGCGTCACGTCAAGCCGTCCGTTCGTTTTTTTTGACGGGAATACCAACTGTGCGTGTAACGAGCCATACCTATACGAGGATGTTAGTATTTATAGTGCACAGTGTGTGTGTGTGAGCGATGCTTTAGGTGCCGTGTAATGTCGGGGGGAGGGCGACGTCATTGACGGGGACTTTCGGTCGGGGAGGGGCGGTTTTCACGGTTGATCATGCCGTTCGAATTGAGATCAGGTAAGATTTTCATAAGATTTTTTCCAACATAAACTCTATTCATGCTGTCTTCCTGTTACTGATAAAGTTCTGTACGATTTTCAGTAATAAAAGTTTTTAATTGTATTGAAGCATGATTTTGACAGGTTAAAAAGTAAACCACGTGATAAACATGAAAACGTCACATCTTTCTTAGTTATATCTATTGTTTTTTTTAAATCAGTACAGAATAGTGATACGATCTGAGATGATATGTTTTAAGCTCTGCATATAAAATTTTAATACCTCACATGTGTTCTGTAGTAAATGAAAACACGTGAGAAAGACACGTAACACGCTGAGAGAATTTATGATAGTTTTATTGGTCCAAAATATATGCAATTTCGTAAGCATATCTGTTATTTTATGACCAACAATTCTAATTATGTGAAAGCTTCTGAAATGTAAAAAGCTTTATTAGTGTACATAAGAGGCTATATATATTTTGATTTATATTCAGAATATAAATGTTACGTTCTTATCCACATAAATATGTTTAAGTAGGTGGTTAAGTAAAGTATTTAATGATATAATGCGTGGGCGTGCTCATGAATGAGAATTGCGTGGAAATAGCGTGTGGGATGAAAGGTGAAATCATCTTGGGACTGGCGTTTCGTATACCTCTATACTTATCTAGACCTGAAGGTTAGTATTTTTTGTCATTTTGAAGTATTCTAATATTAGAACGCTGTATTAAACAGAATTTGTTGTAAATATATCATGGAGTTACTATAACCCGATTATTGTTGAGTAACAAATTTTTATAAAATAAAATATCGAGTAATTAAATAATCTCTTTTTGCTATCGATTCAGATAACGTCATTAGTTTTCGAGACCATATACGGTACCCGAATTTTAATTAGGCACGTCGGGAAGAAGAGCGAGACAGTCGGTTAAGTTCAGTTTCGTATAGCATTACCTTTGTCTGTTGCAGTCATTGCGATGTACTATACAGCGGGCGTTTTCGGAAACCGAAATAAGCCGATCTTAGCCGGACGTCTTAGACGGACACGACGTGCCAAATCTTATGCCGGGTACTATATGTAATGTTTCTCAGGAAGTGTATCATTTAAAATAGGTACTCGAGTAGACTTTATTTTTCTTAGGCTCCATATTATGTCTGGAAGTGCATAGAAAAGGATATTTTGTCTCGAGAATTATCGTTGGTTGCCTATTAAGTAGTGTTAATGTTCTTTTAGAAGACAGAATTCTATACAAATAAATAACATTCATATGTCGGTAGCTTTTCAGGGATAATATCCAAAATGGCTGAACACGTTTTTATAAAACTTTTACTACCAGATATAAACTTTTTGGAAGTATTAATAGATATAATATAGTATGATATTTCGCATTTAATATGATGTTATAATGTTTTAGATCTATATTTTGCGCTGTACGAAAAGTTTAACCTTAAACACCCTTTGTTTTTTGATACCAACTAATTAGTACCAGCAGCGTACATTTTACGCCACATGATTACGCAATTAATTTGGTATTTTTGTTTTTGTTCGCGAAAGAGGCTGGGGTAGATATCGCCCGGGACCGTAGCCATGGAGACGGGGGGCGCTAGCGGCGCGCGCCGCATCTCAACGGCAGAAGGGGCTTCAGCTGTGGCCGCTGCGTCACGTCAAGCCGTCCGTTCGTTTTTTTTGACGGGAATACCAACTGTGCGTGTAACGAGCCATACCTATACGAGGATGTTAGTATTTATAGTGCACAGTGTGTGTGTGTGAGCGATGCTTTAGGTGCCGTGTAATGTCGGGGGGAGGGCGACGTCATTGACGGGGACTTTCGGTCGGGGAGGGGCGGTTTTCACGGTTGATCATGCCGTTCGAATTGAGATCAGGTAAGATTTTCATAAGATTTTTTCCAACATAAACTCTATTCATGCTGTCTTCCTGTTACTGATAAAGTTCTGTACGATTTTCAGTAATAAAAGTTTTTAATTGTATTGAAGCATGATTTTGACAGGTTAAAAAGTAAACCACGTGATAAACATGAAAACGTCACATCTTTCTTAGTTTATATATATTGTTTTTTTTAAATCGGTACAGAATAGTGATACGATCTGAGACGATATGTAAAAAAAAGAAACTATCTTAGAAGCTATTATCTTTTTTTTTTGTGAAAATGATTTTGTTGTAAGTAGAAAATTTGTCGATCGAGCGTACGTTCTCTATAGCAATAAAAAAGAAGTGACTTTATGATGTCCTTTATGATGACCGGCCCGGTTTAATGTAAGGATTATTTCATTATATCCAAAGAATAAAATAGGGTTAGCGAATGTTAATCAAATTTAGTTAAATGTTTGTTAGTACAAATATGAGAATGGAAAGTGAATATAATTTTAACAAATAAATAATTTGGTAAGTATTTCATAATCAAATTGTATGTTGATACGTACGTCCTATATGAAATTCAAATTAGAACACCTTTGTGACTATGAATTTTTATTTGAATGATATTATTTTATTAAGCTCTTCATTCATGTTGTTATGGAAAAGTTATACGAAAAGAAAATACAATTGAAGCGTATTTTGGTAATTTCTTGGTAATGTAAATTTATAGTATTTATTATTGAGTCTCTTTCTTCCATATTTCTGTTTAGTACAACTTTTATACGTCTTTTATTAACTATATTTCGTAAATGAGACGGTGATAACTGTCGATGGAATCTGTCTCTTGAGGATTGACCTTAGGATCTATTATATTATAGGTTACATATCGCCAGATGTTCTACTGTCACTTTAGCGAGCTAGAATGAATAAAAATAATTAGTTAATGCGATGAAACCATTAAAGCATTATGCTATTGAGAACTTATTGTTACTATAATGTATGGGTTTTTAGGTTAACTCGTTTAAGTGTTTTTAGTGTTGTGAAATTCTGTAGCGGTGGCAAATTGTATCAGGAATTTTTACTTATTAGTATAAGGAGGTCAAGAATTTTTACTAAATCTTTAAAAAATAATCGTTGATGCTAATTCAGGCTAAGATAGGTTGTTATTTTAAAGACTATATTGGAGGTTTTAATTGTAGTCCACTATAATCTGCCCGATGTACTCCGTGAGAGGCGGCTAACCACGATAGGTTTGTCCCAAGTGGATAAAAGCTTTTTTATTATAATAAAAGTAGTAAGCGGGTGTGCATTATGTAAAATTCCTTATGTTATACATACAGTACATAGATTAATTATAGCCCAGCAATGGGAACCAAAGCAAGAACTTGATAGTAAGTTAATAGATGTTGATAAAGATACACGTAGAATTTTAAAGCAATCCTTATACAGTAAAGGAGAAGGTATAGAAACATCGTGTGAGAATATAATATCTGAGTGTATAAATTATATGAATACTAAGGTGATTCCTGATAAAGTAGAAAGGAAGAGGTAAATATGTATTATCCATTCTTAGTTATGATAATGGTAAAAAAAGGTTTTCATACGAAAATTAGAGATTTCATGGTTTTTTTTGTCACTAACAACACCAAGGGAGTCAAAACTGCGTTGCCAGCCTGTGCTGGGGAAAAGGGAGGGTGGGGAGAGCGGGAAGGGGAGGTGGGCCTCCGGCACTCTCACTGACCGAACGAAACGCAACAATGCAAGCACTGTTACTTCACGTCGGTTTTCTGTGAGAGGGTGGTACTACCCCGGGCGAGCCGAGTGCCGACCCAGTCATGCTGAAACTAACAATAACTTCAGCGTGGCTCTACCACCTACAGATGTTAGTTATAGTGTCAATTTCAGTTGAAAGATTTATTGTAATAATAATTTCTAATAGTCAGAACTACATTTAATTAGGACTCATTAGAGCATTCATTTTTTTTACTCTTAAAAAGTAGCTCGCAGGATATTTTATGTTGGTATTGCAACTATCCTACAAAGTGATAAAAACAAATTAGTAAGACATCGACATATGTTTTCAGCTTTTATTTTTGTTCTATCATGAGTGAGCAATATGTGCAAGTTCCTTAATTAGTGTGATTAAAATACGAAGTTTAAGGCCTAAAATAAATAATATAAATTGGACAATAAGTCGGACTCCCGTATTAATACTAAATTGAATTAAAAAAAAAACACTTATTTTTATAAATATATAACGCAAATACGATGTATAATATAGTATCTAACTCTTCGTACACGAACCTAATTCACACTTGACCTTTTTTATACCTACATATTTAGATTTGAGATCAATATTAAAAACTTTGTAAGAATACGATGTTATTCGGATTTTTATAATTTCAACATGTTAATCCAAGATGAAGATTGCTTTTTTTTCTTAACCGTGTACCATCCGACCGTATTGTTGGGGCGGCAAGGGATCGATCTACGCTATTCCCCTTGGATAGCCGCCCCAACGGTCTGCCCTGCGGAAGGTGGCCGCCGGGCTCCATCCTAATAGAGAGACAGACCGGGCACACACCAGCTGCTTCCCCTCGTCTACCAGACCTGTGCAATGAGGAGATGGGCCCCCGGCCCATCCCCTCAGGTCCGGCTACGGTGGAGAGAGGAGAAGGGCAAATCGTCGCCTCCTCCCTCCGGTCCTCCGTTGTCGAAGAGGGCCACTCAAAGGGTTTCGCGTACCGTCTCCACCGCCTCCTTCTGCGAGATGACATCCTCGCAGAAGGAGGCCATCACATTCCAAGCCTCTTCGCTGCCGAAACCACACTCGGCAGCGACAAATCCAACCCTACTGCCGCAGTCAGAATGTAGAGCTGTCCCTCCCACGCAGCACACTCAGACAGAGTGTGCTGCGCGGTATCCTCCGCAGCGCCGCTTTTTTTTTTTCTTTTCGAACTGACTACGCTATTGACCAAGCAAGGTCTTAACAGCTTCACCGGACTACTCCGCAGCGCAGCATTCATGGCATGCGGCGGTTGGCTCCCTACGAGCGATCTGGTGCAAGTACCACCCGAAGCAACCATGCCCGGTGAGTCTGAACGACAAGGAGCCCCAGCATCTCCCTATCCAAAGATGAAGATTGCTTCGGTGTCACTGTATAACATTACTTGTGGTTATTTTATAAAGTAATTTATTTATTTTACCATATATTTTTTAGAGAACCCATTACACCGTTATATAAAAGACGAGGAACGTGAAAGATTTTATCGTTAACAATTCAAGCGCCCAATGGGGCGAGTCGTTGACGCGTTGAGTCTTGAACGTATCTACAACATGTAACTTTTTTATCAAATTATTTTTTCTTATATACGGAATACTTTTTTTCGTTATCGTACTTGTCTATATTTTTATGTATGTAATACTAACCGATACTCACGACTTCATTGATGTTCTTAAATATCTTAACAATACATTTTATGTAGAGATGAAAATATGAAAACATAAGCACCACACCGCTTGCCACACATAACACACATTACTGAACGCATTCTTCTTCTTCTTACCCTTATCCCACCTAAGTAGGGTCGGTACAACATTTTTTCTTTTTATTGTAGCACGGCAAAATGTTTGAACTATGTCTGATGGTAAGCACAGTACAATCTAAAAACAATGGCGACCACCGAGTGATACACTATCCATCGCCAGTCGCCAATGTGGTGCCGGCCTGCGACAAACTGGATATGCATAGGCTGATCCCGAAACGCGACCCGCAGAAACGAATCACTATGACGGGCTCTCTCGCCATATACATGGTGGTTGCGACCTAGTCAGGCTGTAAAACCCTACCACCGCGCTTTCGCCATTGCCTCGTTCGTTATTCAGCAGGGTGTACCACGTTGGCTTGGGTGTCTCAAGTCTTATGATGTTATTCGACTCCCCTTACACCCGCATTGTCATGTTTTGGTGTATGATTTGGCTTAATTTTTACGATCGGCCGCCTGCCTGACATCAACCCTCCTTGGGATTATTTTGTTGTACCACTATATGTTTATAGTTAAGGCGTTGTCCTTAAAGAAAACGTAGTGTCTTTAACCTTCTCTTTAAGCTCTCGTGAAATTTTTTTAGGATAAAAACCAATTTGTTGTTGTAAGTTGTATATCCAAAATAATATCGAAAATTATCTTGCAGTTTTTTGAGTGATGCCCGCACAACGGTACACCTAATAGATTTATATTTATATGAGTATATATATTTATATTTTTAGTATATATAATTATATATATCTAAGAAGATAGATAATAACATGAAACGCTAGTTTTCCATTTAATTACTCTACAGTTAGACTCGATGACTCTGCCAGTCCGATAAGCTCTATGTGGTCATCTATGAACATAATATTACTGGCTTAAAGCCAACTGATTTTAACCTTATCTCCGCAATTATATAAAGTTTGTCGATATGGGTCAACTTAATTGTGGTTTAAAGTAGGTAGTTGTTGCGGCTATTGGTCTGGGTTATGGCGTCTCATGTTCAATCACATTATAAATACGAACATACCTAATCTAAGATCTCAGATTTTGAGATTTTCACAGTTTTATAAAATGTAAATTTATGTATCTAATCAAGTAAAAATATTATAGATACATACATATTCCTTACATTAAAATACTTGTTTCTATTTTTAATCTTTTCATTTTATTATGTGTTACTCGTAGTGCATAATAAACATCGAATACTTTGACTATTTTTTCTTTAATTTATGGGCTTTTATTACAACGAACATATTGGGCCCTTTGTGCAGCAAATATTACAATTAATGTTGCACTTATATATTGCACTATAATCACATTTACCAAAAATATCGGGATTATCGTAGTATAAACCTAGTTTCAAATAAAACAATGAATGAACAAATAAATACAAGTTCTTGACAGGCTTAGAGGTGTATTAAAAAGTTAGTCGCTCCAACTGGAGTGGAATGATTGCTGTATTTACAATAATCTATGATCAACTCAAGATCTTTCAGATTTCGTTTACGGGCTACCACCCCTGAGAATTAAATTGAAACGTAGTAACGACCACACCCTTTAGATGTCCGAGGCATTTACCACATAAATAACCGCACTGCAGATAAAAGGTGTAAATAATGGGTGCTTCCGTGGTCGAACTTTACACAATACATCGGTTTGCATAAAAGGTTTTTATTGACATATATTGTTTAATATATCCCTCGACGCAATGCCTCAGTGAGGCACGTCTGATGAAAAGTGGGCACAAGGATGCGGCTGTAATGCTTTCGTTCAATAAACAATTATTAATTTTTCTTTTGAAGACCGAATGTTGTATGAAACAAGAATAACAGACAGAGGCAGCGTGTTCCATTCTATCACCGTTCACACAATAGACGATGATGCGATGATAAAACACAAAAAAGCATGTGATAATACGTCATCGTTCTAGGCTATGTGTTTTTGAAGTTATACTTCTTTCGGCGCGTTAGGGAAAAATGATGAGAGTAAATTTCTACGATGCGCGCGTACACCGTTACGAAAAACCGCCACCCTGAAGTTAGCTATAGTCAACATTTTGTTTCTTTGTATTTCTTTGTATTAAAACTTCAATGTATTAAATACCTTTTTTCTATTGTTAGTGTCGTTTTTTCTACAAACGTAGAATAAGGTGAATGATAAAATTTTTGAAAATATTATCTTGTTACGCCAAAGCAGTATAACTTCTAACGCGTGTACATAAGTACACACACATTTTGTTTTATCCTTTTCAGTGATTCATCACTTATGAGGCTTCAAGCCCAGCGATCGATGAAATTCAGCAGCAGCCAATGGATATTTCTTGGACCCGTCTCAAAGATATTATTAGTAATATTCCACACATAGCTCTATTTGCGATTTATACTGGTTGTGATTGTGAAACCAAGCTGCTCTGGTTAACGCTCGACACCTTATCTGAAAATGATCTCAACTTTTTTTGCAACTGTTTTTGTCTAGTCCTTAATCAAATACCCAAAGTTGAATTCAGTATTTGAATCCATCCCAAGGAGCACAAGGCCGTCGGTAATTGATAGAGTAACACCTTATTTATTAAAAACACCTTATTTATATAGGAAGTAAAATATAATAGATACGAAATAAAGACACTGCATAGAACATAGTAAGGTGACCAACCAGTTTAGAATGGACTACGACAAGTTGTCATTAACGTTGATGACCTTGTACTGTAGTTCCTTTACGTGGATTTACATTTCATAGGGTAATAAATTAGTTTGGGAGTTCAAACAAGCGCAGCCGTGTTAATTGACGGGTAGATTAATTACTGTTTGCTGTAGTGGATGATAGTTGAATTTTTGGAAATATCTAGCAGTATTTCTTTGAATAAATGTAATTTATTACTGACAACAAACTTCTAATTTATGTCAATAAAATTGGAAGGTTTTTTTCTTTTAGACCAAAAATTCACTGGCAGATAAAATACTTGAAGCGATTATGGTTTTTATTTTATTGTAGCACGACAAAGTGACTGCACTGTGCCTGATAGTATGCAGAGATACGCCCTCCTCTGTTAGTCGTCGTTGTCATGCCGGCCTGCGTAAATGTCTCTTCACGTTACGCTTGAAGGACCCCATGCTATAGGATTGGTTATAGGTTTAGTTGAGTGTGTTTGGACACCACGATGATGGACGTAGGTTCGAATCATAGCAACTAAGTCAGAGCCTCCAGTGAAAGAAAACGTGATGAAGCAATAGCATGGTGGTAGTGATTTGTCTAAGCTAGCTACCACCGTCAAGTTCAAAATCTATCGGCTCCAGCAGTTGCACTTGATAGCCAATTGTCTCTAGGTTTAGCATGTATACAAGCTTAGACCACATTGTCATTTAATTTCAGCTGAGATTATGGTCAAATGCTAACACTTATAGAGATTTTTTTTTTACTTTTCTGAGTATTATAAACTACCTAAGACTATGCTTTTTATAGGTTTAAAGTCTTATTGATAAAAATTTAAAAAGTTAACTGAAAATAGGTAAAGTAAATAAAGTGTCAATCATTTTGTACAACTATTCTTATTATCATATTATACAACTATTCTTATTTATGTATCTTTAATATTTCGATATACGTGTGTAGAACAGCCACGTCTTGCCTTTTATAGGCTGAACTGGAAAAAACAAAGCATCATATTTACTCGTAATTCCGCAATAATCAAATTAATGTTATTACAGTAATATATGAAGTCTATATAATTAATGTTATTTATGTATTGTCTATATAATTAATGTTGTTTATGTATTATTAACATGGCTAGCGTCAACGGTCCGGTCACGCTATACTCTCAATGTGCAATTGTGCAATGGCACCGGAGGTGGATGATAACAAAAGTTATAGGGGTTAATTACAAGGACCAAATAACGATTAAAAAAATAAATGCGAGTTTACAGTTAATCCAGACAGCAGACGAAATTACCATCAAATATAAAAACAACCTCACCGAGACAAAGTTCTCCAGCCAGTTCAATGTTATCGGCGAAAACAAAGTCATATTATTTACGTTATTTTAATTAGCGTATCACATTATATTCCCTGTCAGGGGTATACTTTTATTATAATTAAAAGCAGATTTTAGTGCGGTCGTAAAATTATGAAGGTTTTCCATTAAATATCTGCAGATGTCAGTATCACAGCGGCGTGGGCGCGTCCTATCGTTCCCAACTCTTATATATATTACCGGCCAACCTGACTCCCAGTATAAATTCTGATCAGACCGCAGGGTTGTTCCTGACCGTTGGTTATAATCGAAATATCTGAACGTAAGTCACAGCGTGGGTGAGTTTTCGTTGCTTTAGTCGTAACGGTAAAGCGTGTTTAAACTTCTTCGTAGAATTAGTAAATTTAACATTGTCCCGAGCGATATTGTATAAATACTATTTCAAACATTATCATATGCAATCAAATTTGAAACGAATATATTTAATATGTTTCTGATATTTTACTAATCGGTGCTCGTAACTTCGTTTTCGTGAATATTGTTTTTTTTTCTTCTGTTATGGGAATCATGCATCAATTTTATTTATAGGTATATATTGATAAGAGTGTATAAAATGATACAAGCAAATATGCATTAATATATACTAGTGGGCGGCCAGTGGTCGACATTCGACCATAGTTCATTGATTTTTTAAAGTTTGGACTTTATTAGGGTTCTTTTGTCAACTTACTTCTATAATCAAAGGTTTTTTTTAATGGTTACTTAGTTATTATAATAATAGTTGTATGTTATAATATCATTGTTGAATGTAGGATGAAAAAGGGTAATTGGAACGTAAGAGTAAAATAATACATACAGTCGAGCATAGCAACCTCCTTCACAACCTTTTTTGAAGTCCTTTATAGACAAATGTCAAAACGTCTTTTTTATTTACATGTGTGTATAAGTTGTGTAAAATCGGAGCAGTAGTGTGATTAATGTATATTTTAATTAATTTAATATACTTGTAATGCATTTTATATTAAAAAAATAGCTTTATGCAACTTCTCCTCCATATAAACTTTAACTATGCCAAATTTCACGTTCATCCGTTCGCCCAATTCCGTTAAAAAGGGATACAAAGATTAGGCTTCACGTATTAATATATAGATGATGATGTATCCATCATTACTGGATTGTTCGCAAAGTAATTTGTTATTTTATTAATGAAACCGAAGTTTCTTACAGTGAATAAATAATTTATTGCATTATTTATATATTGTTTTATTCTCATCTTTTATGATTAGTTTCGCAGTTATTCACTTTGGCAGTAGTATGATTCCAGATTCAACATTTTTTAGTTTTTTGCTCGCATAAAACTGGTTCGGGTGATATATGAAGTAAAGATTTTATAGATTAAAAAAAATCTAGGAATCGGAACAAATAATAATGTGTAGGTCCCAGAATATGAAAATATAGTGAATATAGAAGTATATTTAAGCTGTAAAAGCTTTTGGCGAATTAACAAACGACATTATATAAGATCACGAATCATCTTGGTGGAACACTAGATCTTTTCTAATTATCAATTTTAGCTTTATTTAAGTAAATAATTCGACTTGTCAAGTTGCTCTCACAACAGTTCAGAATTGATCGTTGTTTTTTCCCGTAGAAGCTTAAAAAAACGAACTATTTGAAATTTCACCAAATAAACAGCATTTACATCTTTTGTATGAATATCGGCTTTCGAATTACTTTCAACTGGTTCATCTTTTTTACTCCATAAATACTTGCCTTTAAAATTGTGGCAGAGTAATGATGCGTTGAAAAAATGGATCATTGTCTTGACATTTCAGAAGCAAATAACAGATATTAATGTGATGGCACAAACATCTTTCCATAAGAACATGAGGGTAACATAGGAAACGTATGGATAATATATTGAGCTTTAAGATTAAACCTAAGCATTTCAAATGACCATGATCTATCGAATTCGACAAAATGTAATCTCTCAGCATTCTCACGGGTTGTTATTCTCCTCTAGTTTGCATAAATTAATGCCTTTGTTTTGTCTATATCACCTATAACTAGCCTTATAGAACGTGTTGCAGCTTCAACATCAAAATTACCTGTTCGAAATTTTACAAACCAATTTTGGCACTAGTATTCTGTCAATACATTTTCTTTATGCTTATCGGATAATTTTTTTCTTGGTTGAGCAGTATTTTCGTCATTTCGATAGTAATAAAGTAAAATATGCCGAAAATACCGCTTTTCACTTTCTATATTTAAAAGGCCACTGACTAAAAACTAAGTTGATAACTAGAACTCATCGAACTTTTTCAGAACCTATCATCAGTATCAGTATCAGCTGTCAAAGTATATAAATGATTATGCAGAGAAAGTGTAAAGTTGGCTTTGATAAAATTGAATTAAATACTCTGTAGAAATGAAATTACTTTTCGGAAAACCTTAGATTTAATGAATTTAACACTTACATTTATTCACAAAGGTATTAATAGAGACATTGCTTTTAGGTTTCTCTACATGTGATTCATTCTTGTTTAAAAATAAGAAGAGTTAGTTTCTCCATAATTATGTTTGTAAAAAGTTTTTCACAAAATAAATTGAAGCGGAGGTAACAAACACTTTTTGTCATCAGTTGAATCGACGCCCGTTTTGATCTCCGCTCTCCGTTTTTCCATTGGATGGGAAAAATAAATTGGATCATTGGATATTTTATCAAATCTGCTCGGAATTGGACCCGCAGGGAAGCTTCAATATATCCATTGATGAAATGTTGAAACTTCAAGTTAAATAAAAACATTTAATGAGCTGATACTGGCATAGTCAGTATCGCAGGGTGGTGGAGATATGTATCCAACTGCACATGGTGATAAATCCGATAGAAATAGAGTCTACGTGGATGATATTAGACAACTCTCTGGCCGAAATTCGTATTGATAATATAACTCGCGAGTTTCTTTAAAGGGCTGCGTGCACTTGGACGTCACCGTCACAGAGTTTCGACTCCAAACGGTTCAAAGAATTAGTGCTTACCAAAGGTAGCATATTTGCTCAGCTTGAGGTCGTCCTCTGAGTCAGATGAATGTTGTGGTTGGAAAACGGGACGATGCCAAAGTATCGCACGTTGATCAATCGTTTAAGTCTCTTGTGCCTTACTATCAAGTTGCCCACATTTTATGGATTTCTGGCACAATAACTATGTCTAGATTAAAAACCTTTCTTAAAATTTATTAAAAAAATTAAGAGCGCCGAATAATACCTGCATTCTTAGAGCATACAAGACCGTGATAGTTGAGAGGGTTTACCATAATACCGCGAATGCCATTATTTGGTTGTAGAGGCTGGCGAGACTCTGTACATAGGCCCAAATTGAAAATAAGAAGGGATAAGAAAGGTCAAACAGAAAAGAGAACCTGAAGCGTTAGGTGACCTTACCTATAAATAAATAAAATCACAAAGACTCTAAATAAAAAGCGTGGACTAACCTGTAATTCAGTATCTCGTACGGAGTAGCGGCGTCTCAGTCAATACAAACAAGAGATCGAGATAGAGTTCGAGAATAATTTTAGTGCAATGTTGCAACATTCAAAATATCTTCTTCTCTTCAGAAAGTATCTGCATAGTTCGCATTCGATCAATCAGAGAAACAGGATTTCATTATCTGGAGCGCAACTATTATATTTATTTATAAGGACCAACTAATTGTTTTTTCACGTAATATTTGAAAGAACCAGTGTAATTATTAGGAGTATCAGATGGCGGTTTCAAACCTTCAGTTTGTACTTTTCATATTTATCTAGATGTAGATAAAATCCAAGAGAAAATGTTACACACACAAATAATTAATTTTCATTTGCGAAAAACGTCAACCTATAAAGCTCAATCACCAAAGTACTAATAATAATTCACTCACGACTAAACCTAAATCTGTTAAAACTCGCATTAACTTTGTTAATAGGCAAACTAAGTGCAAAACTATGTTTAAAATTCTCTTTGCTTCCTGTGTGTATAATCTACTACCCTCACGTAGTAACATCTCTCACGATTTGCATGGTAAAGTTGAAAACTCCAAGTGAAACGTCATAACGTTCCACCATACGTATGTACGTGACCTAGTAGTCTTGACGGGGTTACTCTGAAGAAGCGAGTAGCGAGCCGCGTAATACCATTCGTTTTAATAGCCTTACCATCCGTGTATTTAGACTTAAAAGACTTTACATAACGTCAGCAGATTTAAATAATAAAGTCCTTATTTGCTAGATATTTTTCTTAGCGTTTTGTAAACATATTTATGTAAATTTTATGGAGTAGTGATACAGTAAAAGTTGGATAAGTGGGATCTCTGAGTAAAATTTTCTGACTTACTAAAGTATACTGTTTGCCTAATTTATAAGAAAGATATCTAGAATTTTGTAGGATCTTTCTGGTGATAACAATAACGAATTATGCTAAGGTATTCAAATCAAGAAATATTATCGAGCGGGCGTCCATCAATAATGTAAGGTATTTCTTGAAGTGGAACTTCTTTTAGGAAGGCTTTCATATTCTGATGATCTGCATCCTTTTTATGTGATGAAAATTGAAAGTTAAAATTGTATTGGGTAGAGTGTTGAAAACACTGGTTCTCGTCCGACCACCGAAGTTAAGCAACGTTGGGCGCGGTCAGTATTTGGATGGGTGTCCGCCTGAGGCACACCGCGTGACGTTGACTTTCTGTTGTTATATGATACATTTCCCTTCTTTTTTATTTTTGTTTGAACTTCACAGGATAAACTTTGGTAATTTGTGGTCGGAACTCTCATCTCCATTATGTTAGATCTATCATATGATTTTTAAATAAATCAATGCCTAAGCGTTAGTACTGGTTTCTACTATAGGGTTCTATAGAGATCTTCAGCCATATATGTATAGTATTCAATACCAAATGTAATATGATGATATTTTGCTGAAGTCCACCTCCTGTTTTGAGTTCATGTACTTAATAAGTACCCTTTAATATGTGAAGTATTAGCCTTTGTAAAAAAAACATACCGTACTATGATCTGCACACTAAAACGAATGTTTAAAATTACGTGGACATGAATACTTAGAACCATGCTAGTTCATGCGCGCAAAATATAGAGATTTACCTTTTTTCAGGTGGGTATGTTTTTGTAGGTGGTAGAGCCACGCTGAAGCCATTATTGGTTTCAGCACAAATCAGTCGGCTCGCCCGGGGTAGTACCACCCTCTCATAGAAAACCGAAGTGAAGTAACAGTGCTTGCACTGGTGCGTCCCGTTAGGTCAGTGAGAGTGCGGGAGGCCCACCTCCCCTCTCCTTTCCCCCTCCCTCCCTTTCTCCCAAACACAGGCCGGCAACGCACTTTCGACTCCCCTGGTTTTGTTAGTGTCTATGGACGGTGGTGATCACTTAACATCAGGTGACCCACCTGTTCGTTTGCCTGCTATGAAATAAAAAAAAATGTATAACATCTCTTTTATTTTGTAATACAGTAGTACTTATGCCAGTAATTTAATTTTGAATTTAATTATAGTAGATCAAAAGAGATCATAACACACTGTTTTTGGTTTTATAATAGATCTCAGAGATTTTCATCGACTTTAATAGACCTATTTAATGTGTGGGTTTTTTCGCGAATCAAACTCGCAACCTACGGTTCGAGTACGATATTTCATGTATTAGCATTTTTTTATGTCATAGGAGGCAAGCGTAGGAGGCACACTTACAGGTGGGTCATCTGATGTTAAGTGATCACCACCGTCCATAGATACTAGCAACACCAGGGGAGTCGCAAGTGCGATGTCAGCCTGTATCTGGGGAGGGGGGAGTGGGGAGGTGAGGGAGGGGGAGAGGAGAGGTGGGTCTCCGGCGCTCTTACTGACCAAACGAAACGCAACAATGCAAGCACTGTTACTTCACGTCGGTTTTCTGTGAGAGGGTGGTACTACCCCGGGCGAGCCCATCCGTTCATGCTGAAACCAGTAATAGCTTCAGCGTGGTTCTACCACCTAGCTATTTTATACGTAAAATAAATTTTCTTCGGTATCAAAATGAAAATATTTTTCGATACAATTCATAATTTATCTGACTTTTACAGTCGCCGAAACGATGGATGGCACAAAATAAACGATATAATACCATTTATATCATTTACATCATTAACATTAAAAGTTTGCATTTTTTTTAATATAACTACGAAATTCAAAGCCTTTTACGGGTATCAAAGGTTTTAAGGATAATCAGGTTAGTCGTCATATAACCACACTTATTTAAAAATAACTGAGCTATTTCATTCATAAACATTTAAAAAGAGTTTGCAATTAATATAATGGTTTCCAACAAAATATATAAAAACTTATTTAACAAACGCTTTTTATAAAGCACTCACTTCATCAAGTAAGAGATAAAATCGGCTTTTTAAGCAAGAAAACATTTTATTTCTCAGACGTTGCTCATTCAAGACATTAAAGGTTTGCGGTGTTTGCTGAACTGTGTGTCTGAAACAAATAACCAGTAAATTGACAGTTCTAATGATACACTTACCATTAAAAACGTAGATTTATTTGTTATTTATTCTGTAATATAAGACATTGGCATGGGGTGGAAAAAACGAAATATGATAAAACATGGAGGAAAAATATATTAAATATTGAAGCAAATTTTACTCAAAGATAACATTTCATTAATTTGATGGTCCTTTTTATTTGTAATTTGTATGATATAATGTTTATTTCAGAAATTTTATCCTCATTTACGTACTCTCGATTGACACAGTGACGTTGTGGATGTCTACGTTTTAAATTTTTACTTGAGCCGATTCTCGTCTTAATTAAGTTTTATAAAAAAATTGTAAATGCGGTTATTCTTATTTGTTAAAGTAAATGAATGTTTCCATTGGGCAAAAAGTTCTGGCTTCGATATTTAAAGCAGTTTTTTTTTATGTCCCATTCGTCTTTTTCACCCTGTATACACAAGAACTCCGGTAACATGAGAAAAAGAGGTCACTCTTATATGAAAAATTATATATTAAAAACGTATTTCAATATATAATTTCTTTGCAATAAGTTAAGTACCGGGAGACCATGCCTATGCATAATATGTTGAAAAATGAAAAGTCTTAATTATTGACATAGTATTATTATAATTGTGTTATATTGTAGCTAGTTTTTACTTGACATTTTTATGTTTGGCCAATAACTATTCCAGTTATTTAGTATAAGTGTAGTATTGCCCTTCAAAGGCTCATAGCTGGTAACTATTAGTATTTAATATAAGTATCTATTATATAGTCTTTATTTTAATGAGAAAAACATGAGTTTTTATATTATTTGTTGTGGACCCACAAGTGGAACCAAAGGTAACGAAGTATGGCGATACTTTAAATTATAAAATGATATAAAATGTAATTATATTAAATCTGAATAGTTATCGCTTGACCCTGAGACAAAATACCTAAACAATTTGATTATAAAAGAAGTGTATAAACCGAATTAGTTATACTGTCTTGAGAAAATTACATTAGCATTTAACGTAGAAAACGAATTTTACTCTCGTGATGGCTTTTCATACTATCTATTAGGTTTCGGAGGCAACCAACTGTTATTTAACAAAAACGAAATCAATGAAGTAATTTGTACATTTTTAAATACTCTATTCAATTTAGGCCTTAGAAAGGTACTTTTGAATGTCATGAACTATTTATTACCGGTTGGGAAAACAAAACAGTCGTTAAGAACCCGATTTGGTTTATCTTTTTATTTATTACATTTTAATAATAAGCGTTGTAGCACCAGTCGTTTTTAGAGGCATACAGAGAAGGATATTATTTCTAGACATCACTATTGTTCCCGTAATGATCAACCCTGTAACAGCTTTGTTAAAAACCCATTTGACATGGTGCTTGAAATTATTATCCGGCAAATTGGTAACGTGCTTTTAGACCTAACTATAGAACCTCAATCTATTACCTAAAAACGATTACCTATTTGTCTTACTGAGCCTGAAACATGGGACGGTTGTTACTATTTTTGAAGTGAAACTTCTAATGCGACTTCCAGCAAGGTTGCGTTAAACATTCAACGCTCCTGGGTAGGGGGAATAGAAAGAGACAGAGCGAGAAAAATAATCAAACATTTGGTATCTTACTTTAGTTATCATAATCCCATTGTAAATGTTATAGATTTGAATATTTCTCCACTCGACAATGATAATTAAAAGATGCGATCAATTGTGAATTGTAAGCAATGTTAATATAATAAAGTTTGTCCTAAAGAAACAATATGATTTCACTAATAATCAATTTCTACCCCTTCCTATTTTCATTTCCACATTACAAAGTTTCACTTCTTCCGCACGGAGGGGACTCTACGCACTCTTTTAGAATTATTAAGAACTAGCTTATATTTGTGGCTTTGATCGTGTTAATTTAGATTTTAGCTATCCCTCGGGAATGGTACATAGTTTATGGTGAAAGATACCTCATGTCCTTTTCATTATCCCTAAGAACGTAAATGCAAAATTGTTTGATGATCGGTTGAGTAGTTAAACCATGAAAGCATAACAAGCAAATTTACTTTCGCATTATAATATTAGTCAGGGTGTATTGGGATGGTACAGTTAAGTGTATTCCTGGAACATGGTCTTTGCCTATAATTCAATTGGCCTAATCTTCGAAACGGTTGTAAGACTTTGAAGATACTTTCACGAATAGATTTTCAAATAGACGGCCAGAGGAATATATCGACTAATTTCATATTATTGCTCTCTTCGATAGGAGCTAAGCAGTATTTATCAAATACTGTAAAAATAGTTAAGTAACTTACAATTCGTAAAAGAGTTATAGATTGCAAGTAGTAATTACAAACTTGTAATTAAGGAAATAGAAGACAACTAACAATTAATCCAGATCTTTCACGGCTTAGAACCAAGTTATTCTCGTGAGAACAATTTGCCAAATCCCAGTTAGATAAATGTACTAGCGGTACGTATAAACTATAGCCATATTATCATATATTTTTTAGACTAACGCATTCAAACCTTTTAAATTTAAACACTTCCACGGTAATGCGGTTTTTAATAATAGTAAATGAAAAAAGGTGTAGCTTTTGTAGGTGGTAGAGCCACGCTGACGCTGTTAATGGTTTTAGCAGTAATGGGTAGACCACCCTCTCAAAGAAAACCGACGTGAAGTAACAGTGCTTGCATTGTTGCGTTTCGTTCGGTCAGTGAGAGCACCGGAGGCTCGTCTCCCTATTCGTCTCCTCCCTCCCTTCCTTTCTTCAACGCTCTTTCAACTCCCCTGGTATTGTTAGTGTCTGTAGATGGTGATGATCAATTAACATCAGGTGACCCATATGTTCATTTGCCTGTAATGATATAAAAAAATAGATTAGTATAATATTTTAAACATAATTTGAGTAAAACAAATAACTTACTGTCCCGAACGAAGTCTTAATGCTAATCGACATATGTCAAAACTTCGTTTGGGGCACTATCCATCGGGAAGCTTTACATACCTAATGTGAAGTACAGAAGTCACCCAACTGCCATGTATGTGGAAAATTGATTATGTGCATCATTTGAAGGTGGTATGAGCCAAGATCATCATTTTTTTTAAATATAATCGACTGTGTGACGCTTGACCTCTGTCACACCTGATGGAAAGTGAGGACGAGGCCTAGGATGTAACGCGTTCAGCCAGTAAATGCACATTCATTCTTCTTTTAAAGATGATTTCATCATACACTTCAGGAAAAACAGACGCAAGCAGCGTATTCCACTCCTTCGCGGTTCTCATAATAAATGACGATGCAAAGCACTTCGTCCGGATGAATGGTATGTCAACCGCGAATGAATGGAGCCCCGTACGGCGTCTGCTAGGCCTGTGATGAAACGAAGACGGTAGAATTAGTTGGTTCAGATCTTGTGCATATTCTCCAAAGTGTAGCCGATAGAATACTACAAGACAAGAGATCCTATGAAGGACAACATCGAAAGAGAGATGTTGAAATAGCATGAGTGTGAATTGCCAAAACATAGGATTAGTCACAAAATCTTTGCCAAGACTCTTTCGGTTGAAGCTAAGATGTTGTACGACTTGGTAATAATATCTCATTAGAGACTCTTGTGATGTACCTAGAAGGAATGGGAAACAATGTGGCTCATATTTTCGTTGAAATAAAAGCCCCTAAAAAAAAGCTGAAGCGAAAAACCCTTACTATTGTAGAGATCATGTGTTTTAATCTACGTATTTTTCAAGGGGCATGTTACGAACGAAACGTTATTTGAACCTAAAAGGCGAGTTGAATATACAAACGTTTTGTATGACCTCATCTGATATATAGTATCATTTGGATGTAACGTTGTAATGTATTAAGTAATAAGCCTAGTTGGATCTGTTCCAACGGTCATGACATTGAGAAAGGACGGATAGCTTTGTAAGTTCGTACCAAATTGCAATATGTTGTGATTCTTTAACTAATGTATAGGATAAAGATTTTGATAATATTTAAGGTACATCCTTTAAAGCGATTGTAAAGTTAATTTAATCGTTCATGTCGATGACTACCTTATTTTTCAAAACTGTGGTAGTTTTGACCTCCATAAGCGCCTTGTTAGGGTCTAGAGTGAATAAAGTATTTTTGATTTTTATTTTAAAGCCACTGCTTTTTATGTATACGCAGTGTACATATAATAGTAGTGTCATGGCTATATAATTGCTTTTGATTGCGTAATATTAGGATAATCTAGCGGGCCCGGCGGACGTTGTCCTGATAATTAAAAAAGTATAGACATAATTTACCTTACAATGTCAGCCTATTCATATACCGTGGTTTAATAAATGTAACCTAAACCGACAATATGTTAAGGTAGCTTTAAGACTCCGTTCGGGGCACTATCCATCGAGACGCTTTGCATACCTAATGAGGAAAGCAGAATCTCCCAACTGCGATGTATGCAGAAAAATTGAGGATGTGCATCACTTGATGATGGAGTGTACCAAGAACGGCATCGAAAGAGAGTCGTTGATGAGTAGTATAAAAAGTAGTTGCCAGAACATAGATATTTGTCACAGCATCTTGGCTGAACCCTGTTCGGATGAAGCTAAGATGCTGTATGACCTGGTTATGATACCTCATCAGCGACTTCACGGTGTACCGACAGACCGTTTTGTGGGGGCGGCAAGGGATCGTGCAAGCTAATCAACCTTGTAGAGCCGCCCCCACGGTCCGCCCGGCGGAAGGTGACCGCCGGGTTCCTACCTATAGAGGGACAGACCGGGTACCCACCGGCTGCCCCCCTCGTCCGCCGGACCTGTGCAATGAGGAGATGGTGGAGCTAGAAGGATAGGGGAATAATGGGGCTGATATGTTCGGTGGAATAACAGCCCCTATTAACAATGTAAAAAAAAAAATTTATATACCTAAATCTTCCACATGGATCACTCTATTTCCTGGTGAACAGCATGGAAATCTGTTCAGTAGTTTTTGAGCTTATCGCAACCAGACAGACAGACAGACAAACAGACAGACGCGGCAGAGGACTTTGTTTTATACTATGTAATATATACAAATTATATTTAATACGCTATGCATATACGGTATGTAAGCTTGGTTTCTAGACTCAACAGTCGAAACTTAATTCCAATAAAGTAACCGAGCTTAGTGGCTCAGACTCGAAAATGGCTGAGACTTTGTTATTTCATAAGACACGGTTCCACTTTTAGAACCCACTTTAGTTAATTCCGTTTGAGACATATTCCTTACAAAATGTCCTAGATTTTATTGTGAAAATGAGAATAATTTTAGAAAGTAAACTGTTTATATCAAATACATTGTTTATATAATATTACATTAACTACTATCATTTATTATTAAAAATGTTATATACTTGAACGTGTTGTTGTTCTGTAGATAGATGATTTTATTAATTATATATTCTACTAGCGGGCCCGGCGGACGTTGTCCCGCCCTGATAATAAATGTTGGTCTTAATACCATATTAATAAACAGTCTATTTTACGCACTCCGAGTATTATTATAACGCTGTCCGTGTCAGTCTACAATCTTCTAGTAGTGAGCTCGAAGCTCCTACAAAATGTTTGAAATAAAACTGTTTTCGAATAATTTCATTTTGTGAGTTAATAGCCTATTTTAGAGGCAACGGAAACTCACTAACCTTTTCATAACAAGTTACAAGCTAGAACAAACTAGTATTCGTCTAATTGTCGAAATACGACTTAAGGTACGTAAAATATAAAGAATACAGACTTATAGATATGTTGTTGATGGTATTAACAAAAAACGATTTCCATATTTTTATTGATAACACCAAAGCTACTTATATTCCCATAGATCCTCAACACAAGCCTAAAGTACTTTAAGCTTGCCTAGCGTTCCCCGTACGGGATGTAAGATAGACGCTAGGTTAGCATTTATAACATTATTAGAATAAGGAATTATTAGAATAAGAAATTAGGATAGGAAGTCTAGAATCGACTCTCGTAGAATGTACACGTAGGTTAGGAAGTCTAAAATTGACTATAATAGTTTTTAAGTTATATTATAATCAATGTCTAAAATCGACATAACTATTAAATAAATTGTCTAATATCGACTGTAGTTTTTAAAAAGTCAACCCAAGTGCTCCCGAAGTTAACTAGTTTGTCAATATTTATTAAACAAAAAAATATTAAGAAATTCAGTTGAGAAACAGAGAAAGAAACTTATCTTGTCTCTGCCTCTTTATACATAAAAGATATTTAAAGAATTACCACCACTCCAGTTATTATATGAATGAAATTAAAAGTAATAGACTCAATGAAAAATGTGTATTTCGAATTTTTTGTCAAACGGAATGTATATTCGTTCGTATCTCTCATCTCGTTCTATACGCTGGCGTTCCGGCGCTATTAATTGCTCTCTTCCCGGCCCATTTACTCTGAGTACCGGTTTACGGTGTCCATGATTTAGCTATTTGTCGGTGTACATTTACCAAATAGCTTTCGTTATTTCTGATTATTATATTATACACACGATCGAAATCAAATGATGGAGAATTATGTTTTTAATCAAAGCGTGTCATAGTGTCAATTTTTGCGATGAAATGTGTTTAGGCGGGACTAAGGAATATTGAAAACTTATTGTGTAACGTAACAGTGACGGAAACGTAACAACTATAGTTCTTTTACTTTGATTTCATATACTGATTATATCGACGGTGAAAAGGCTAATTGACTAACGTGCATTTGATAAACTATACTTATTTGTCAGTTAGTTTATTCACCGTCGTACATATCTTATATTCAACTAATTATATAGTATATATATTATATATATATATTTATATTTATATATATATATATATATTTAATTATAATTACGGAATATTAAGATACTAGTTTTTATTTAAGAATTCATACTATGTTTTATACGTTTTTAAATTGAACGTAATACGTCTTTAGACGCATTTTGATCAATATCTGATACGCATAACTTCACCTGCGTCGTTTATTATTACAATAATGTAACTTATGAACAAAACAAAAAGCATAAACACCTAACCGCTTGCCCCATTTCACCACAGCAAAAAAATGCACACCGCTGAACGCGTAGTTCTTATAAAAATCGTAGTTTATTATAACCTTAATAACTTTATATTAAATGGAGCTATCGTGGTAATTCTGTTTGCATAAAAGAACCCTGTATTTATGAAGTAAATCTAAAAAAAATCGAAATTTATTAAGTAATTTTTGAGTAAAGGGAGTACATCCGCAGAACCCTATAACTTTATTTACATAGGTTAAATGTAAATGAATTTGTATAAATACATTTATAATAAGTCTATGAACTAAATCATGAGGTATTTCCTGAATGAAAAGAGGAAATAGACGTCGTAATGTAGACACTTTATAAGCAACTGTTTACCTTTTGTGAATAAATGGCGTGGATGGCTCAGAGTGTCCGTTCTTGTGAAACAAATTGTGTATTCACCCTTGTATTATGATCGGTTTTTAATATGATATCCGAGGAAGCACCTTAGCTTCAAGTTTGTCAATAATCTTCTCTAACGTTAACGTACTGAACTCAACGTTTTATTATTTTATTATTACGTATCTAAACGATCCTTGTTTGAAATGAAGTAAAATTATTAATTAAACATTACAGCCCAAAAACACTGATATTTTGGTATCATTATTACATAGTATAAAACAAAGTCACTTACCGCGTTTGTCTGTCTGTCTGTTCGCGATAAACTCAAAAACTACTGAACGGATTTTTATGCGGTTTTCACTAGTGGATAAAGTGATTCATGACGAAGGTCTTAGTATATAACTTGTCAAGGATTTTTTTATAAGCAGGGCGGGACAGCGTCTGTCGGGCCCGCTAGTATAGTATAAATAAGGACTAATTTTTATATCCTTTTCTTTTCTAAAGACATCATACTTAATTAATATATAGCTCTCTCATAATTAAGAGAATCTAACGACATATCATCTGTTATAATCCATCAAATCGCTGATGGCAGACAGCGAACTAAAGAAATAGATAAATATTACACACAGTTGAAAAATATTACGTTTTTTCTGCGCAGTCGGGTAAAGATTTTATAGAAACCGGGTGTTATTTTTATTTCTGATAAGAATGTTTGTGTTTTCATAAAATATACGACGTTGCCAAACTTTGTACTGTAGCTTATACAGATATAGAGATATGTCTATTACGATCGTGTAATAAAGAAAAGTACTTAACCTATTTTGTTTACGTTTGGAGAAAAATATTTATTCTAATAAAATATGACAGAAAAGAACAGACCAAATCAATACAAATAACGCGCATTTAAAACGACTTCATATTACAGTTTTTTTTCTTAAAATGAACTGCCGAATTTTACAGTCAATGCTTGTTGCCTCCATAAGGTATAAAGGGGCCTTGTTAACTTTATAAGATTATCTTGGCCTTCAATAAATTCTGTGAACACTTCAGTTTATTGTAGCGCCGTACTTGACTTTTATAATATACCTTCTTAACTTTTATACACGGCACGCATTTTCTGCTACGTTTTTTTTTCTAATTTACATTTATTTATAGCCCGCTGAACGAGTATTACCTACCATAGTATTTATTTAATAAGACATTCATATTTAATATCTATGTATAAATAAGCGAAAATCAACAGTTCAGTACCTTTTCTTATTTGTTTGCGATACAAAAACTATGCAACAATAAAATTGTAGTTCACCTTGTTGTTCCTCCTACTTAATTTTATGAAACTCTTCCAATAACAAAATGATAAGACTATCAAACGATGATAATGACAGAAATATGGAATTTAGGAAGTAAGAAACTGTAGTGTTTGGAATTAAAATTAATTAAACATGTGTATAATTGGAATCTTGTCAATGATTTACTTACTATTAATTACATCTCAAAAAATGTACAGTGTTTTTTTTTTCATTTAACTTTACTCCTACTTAATTTTATGAAACTCTTCCAATAACAAAATGAAAAGACTATCAAACGATGATAATGACAGAAATATGGAATTTGGGAAGTAAGAAATTGTAGTGTTCGGAATTAAAATTAAATATGTGTATAATTAGAATCATGTCAATGATTTACTTACTGTTAATTACATCTCAAAAAACGTACAGTGTTTTTTTGTTTCATTTAACTTTAAGGAAGTTTTCGGGTGTAAGGGGTGTCAAATAAC
>MU160887.1:38877-53879 GCA_015888305.1 Antheraea pernyi | reverse complement strand
GTCTCTGCTGAGCCCCGCGCCGCACTCGCTGCCCGACTCCCCTCCACCCCCACTACCGCTTCCTCTAGGAAATATACATACATACATAAATATAGATACATACTTGGCTCATAATTAAATCAAGCAAAGGAAAAAAAACACATGCTATATTCTAACACTATAAAACTATTAACATCTAATTATCAAAAATGGCTCATAGGCTTATTTATTAACCGATCAAATAAATCTACACACGTGTACGCAAACACTCATACGTAAAAGCATACACACGCACTGAGAAATAAACGCACACGCTCGCGGTCATGAAATATGCTTATTTGTGAACTGATCAAATGAATGTACACATGAGTAAGCAGATACTCATATGCAAAAGAAAATGCACAGAGCACACACACGGACGCATACAAAAAATACGATTATTGATGAATTCATCAAATTAATCTACACACGCGTACATAGACAATCATATGCAAAAGAGCATGCGCACGTACGCAGGCATAAACTCACACGCTGGCAGACATAAAAAAATACTGCGTGTATCAGAATGCTCATAAACTTTATAGTATACGAATTCCCGTATCATTATAAATTATCTATACATTTACTCATTTTGGTATAGCTACTAAACATAGGCGCTTATACATACTTACACATACATATAACAAAGCTACCTTACGTTTAGCGCGTAACGCGTAATACAAGTTTTTTTCTAACGTGCAATAAGAAGTTTCACTTCAATAAAATAAAACATATTTATTCCATTAACAGAAACATGTGACTATTAATATAAGAACATAGTAATATTTAAACTTCACAACTCTTCTCTCAGTAATGGCCCCTTCCTGAGAATGCCAAGAGACGCGATTTTTAATGATTTCCAGCCAGTTCCTGCCTATTGTGGATTCTACGTCATCATTCCACCCTGCATTTGGCCTAGCCTTACGGATGTATACCTGAGGCCCGCTTCACAATGTGGCCGAAACTTTCATGGCACACTTTAAATATTTATAATAATTGATCTTTACACATATACAAAATTGATTTATTTTTTCAAAATAGAGTTTAATGTACATACAATACTTATAAATTATAACAAATAATTTTTAAAGTATTTGTTTGTCTGGTTTCGCTAATCTCCTAAATGGTTTGACCGAATTTGAGATAACTGTCACTTCATGTTAGCAAATCTTATAAGGACTAATCTAAGTTACTTTTTGTTGACAAAATTGGGTTCTGCGAAAATGTAAGAAACTGAAGAAAACGACGCACTCCGCGTGCACATATACACTGACCATTGCTTTTGCTAAATTCTACGCTGTTTATGTCGTTTAAGCTAGTTTAAGTAGTATGTAATTAAAAATGAAATGTCAAATGAATTTGAACGAATCTCTCAAATTTTACGTCGGATTTAGGACATATTTTTAATGGTGCACAGAGAACTTCGAAATAACATTTAGACCATATTATATAATTACGCTTTTCCATAGGTGTTGATAGTAATGATGATAGAATTTTGGGAATATAACATAAAGTAGGTAAAAGGGTAATTAAACAGTAATTATTGGCGCTAATAGTAACATAATTACAATAAAACGTCTTGTTCGCTTATGAATAAAACCTCCAACTATAGTCATTGGAACGAAGTTGTTGGTAACAGTTATTTAAAAAATAAAAACATTCTTTAAATGCAGGAGGTGGGTCTCCGGCGCTCTCACTGGCCAAACGAAACGCAACAATGCAAGCACTGTTACTTCACGTCGGTTTTCTATGAGAGGGTGGTACTACCCCGGACGAGCCGACCCATTCATGCTGAAACCAATAATAGTTTCAGCGTGGCTCTACCACCATATTATATAATTACGCTTTTCCATAGGTGTTGATAGTAATGATGATAGAATTTTGGGAATATAACATAAAGTAGGTAAAAGGGTAATTAAACAGTAATTATTGGCGCTAATAGTAACATAATTACAATAAAACGTCTTGTTCGCTTATGAATAAAACCTCCAACTATAGTCATTGGAACGAAGTTGTTGGTAACAGTTATTTAAAAAATAAAAACATTCTTTAAATGCAGGTGAATTTTAATTATTTTGGAAATACTTGCACAGAAAATATATCATTATAGAAATTCTACTAAGTTCAGTGTAGTTATGCTATCTAATATAACCGATAATGTTGTAATTGCAGCAAAATAGTGTAAGGTGATTTGTAATTAAATATAATTAATATTGTGAATTGTGTAATTTAAAACATTATAAATTCCATAAGTTGCCAAAAATCTGTTCAACAAATAATTACAAATCCTGTTCTATACAGGACATACATCTATGTCAGGACATCTATTGGACACGTCTCCTGGTGACTTCTAACGAGAGATATTATCCGTGGTTAATATTTTTAATCAGTTGTTATATTTTGTGCGATGAAACAATCTTTGCAGTACAATGTAAATCAAATGGCACTAATGATTTACATAGTCAAATGTAAAAGAAGTGGTAGAGCCAGCCAGCCAGCTATTACTGGTTTCAGCATGAATGGGTCGGCTCGCCCAGGGTAGTACCACCCTCTCGCAGAAAACCGACGTGAAGTAACAGCGCTTGCATTGTTGCATTTCGTTAGGTCGTTGATAACCCACCTCCCTTCCCACTCCTACCCTTCCCCACTCCCCCTCCTCGAAACACATGGTGGCAACTCACTTGCGACTCTTCTGGTTTTGTATCTATGAACGGTGGTAATCACTTAACATCAGGTGACTCACCTGTTCGTTTGCTTCCTATGATATAAAAAATCCAATCAAAATCAATGATTAGGCCGTAATAAGGCACTTATGAACGTCAAAACTATGAAAACAACCCAATCATCAAGAAGGACCGGCAAGAAACTCGATCAGGTACCTCTTTTTAACACATAAATTACCAATACATCATACAATCGTTTTTAATGGATGCACAGAGAAGAGTCAATTCCAGATATCACCATCGTTCACATATTGATCCACTCTATTATAGCCTTTTGATACCAACACCCGCTTGACGTGGCGCTTAAATTTACAGTCCGGCAAATCGGTAACATGATTTGAGACTAAACCTAACACTATTACCTAAAAAAACTATTACTGGTTTTGCTAAGTCTGAAACATGTGACAGCCTGTTGGTTACAGTTCCTAGTAATTAGATTATGCCGGTATTTTACTAAATACAGTTTTCAAAGTTTTTACAGACAATTCTATCTATTTATTCATCCTTGTCTTCTATGCCACCGTTGTCAAACATTATGTCGATAACGTTTTTAAGCAATCAGTGAGTATTAAAGGAAAGAATATGTGCGACAAACGAAAATTTGTCGTCATGGCAAATCGTCGCTGGCCTGTCGGCCTGTAAATCTATCGACTGCTGTATTGGAGGACTTTTCTGTAGGCATTTATCAGATGTACAGTTCTGTAGTACATAGTCCTTATTTGTCACATAAAATGTAGTCAGCATTGCTAACGTAGCCACCCGAAAATTATTTAGGACTTCGTTATAATACACCGACTTTTCTCTACTTTATATAGACACAATATACGTATAAACCTCTAGGAACAACTTCTCTAAACGACAGTTTAAAACATAAGTCCCCGTATGGACTTCTAGGGCTCGACTTCGAACTTTAAGGGCGAGCTGCAAGTGAAGGTCGACAATAGTGAATTACATTTAAGCTGATCTTGAAGATTTCAACTTTAAAAAAATAGAATAATAAAGTATGGCAACGCGTTTGTACTTAAGTAAGACTTATAAGTAAATACCTGTATGAGTTAAATGTTATGGAATTCGATGAAAATGTGGACCAAGAATCAGATATTTTCATGAGTACATGCATCCGTCAATCAGAAGAAAATTCCTGAAAATTAATTTGCATGAATACTTTCTATTTAATTATTATGAATTCTATAATTGAAAATTATGTAAATTAACGTGCCTAAATATTACATTTAATTTAGCAATCTATACGGTTTGCTGTTGGATTCAAAGCCCTTCAAAATATAAGAGATTTAATACAGTAGAAATTGATAAAGGTACTATGATATAGATATAAAAGCATTAGTTTAGAAGAACTAAATAAACAAACAGACAAACACGGAGTGACTTGTTTAATAGTATATTGTAGATTTTAATATTACTTAAGAGCTTCCTTTGCCCTATAAACTGTACTATTCTATGACCGTATCAAAACTTTAGAAAAAAATCTTTGTATAAATTAATGTGAAACAAGGTCCATCAAACAGTTCCTTCTTCTTCTTACCCTTATGCCACCTAAGTATGGTCGGTACAACATGTATGTCATGTGGTGGTATATGATTTAGCTTAATTTTTACGTTCGGCCGCCTGCCTGACATCAACCCTCCTTGGGAGGTAACAGAAAACTAGCCAACTTTAGACTATTCCCGAGGACTGCATTTTCAGGTTTTTTTTTTCAGGATTCGTGGTTTAAATATAAATCATTATAATAATATAAGCTATGAAAACTATAACAGAAAAATAAATGCAAATAAAATGACATGTTCATCAAACCGTTCCATCACTGTCAAACACCGTAGAAGGTCATGCCCTTTCTACAGTGAAATCTCTAAAATACATACAAAATACTTTCCAAAAGGAATAATAGCGCCCATCGTGTTTTTTTATTCGTACCTAATACGTTCATAGCACGTTCATAATATAGTGTTTAAATCAGGTTTGTGGGACGAGACCTTAAAAAGGTATTCTAAATATAGATTTGCAGCGAGCACTAATCCTCTGATTCGCAGTATAAATGTATTACAGACAGGCCTTGATTAAATAGCGTTATCTATACTAATATTATAAAGAGGTAAAGTTTGTGAGTTTGTGACGTTGTAGGAGGTAATCTCGGGAACTACTAAACTGATTTTGTTTTTGACATGTTTAAATTTTAATTAAGTTCTTTGATTATCTTCAATGAACAGTAAGCATTATCTTTACACAACATTTTTTTTGCACAAAATCACCGCTCTAACGTGAATAAAATAAAAAATAATAATAATGGGAATAAATAACAGGTTCCGATAGGCTCGCATGCGGTGGTTGCGACTTACGCGCGAAACAGCTGTAAACGAAGTGTCACGGATACCCTTGAAAGGTGATCGGCTCGGCCGACTAGTCGGTCTTTTTACCACCGACTAATCGGCTAGTCGGCCAAAGTTATAATCGGCACGTGTCTTAATAATTAAAGATACGAAAAAAAGTTATAGGATGCCTTTCCCCTTTGAAACAATGTACTGTTGCCGAGGGAAAGTTTCGAGCAAAAGCTAATTACCGATATAGATTGAGAAAATGCTTCTGCTATAATAACATAAATAATATATAAAGGAGAATATACATTGATATTATATATAGTAGTAATGATTACATGTGAGTATTGAATTACACTATTATGTTATTTTACAACAACCGTTCTGTATCGCGTTGTAATAACCATAAATAAGGCCGTAAATAATATTGCCAATTCTACTAATCAAGATAACATGTGTGCAGTTCACACGTGGTAGAAGTGTTTTCTTTAAAAAGAAAGCCAGAAGAGCGTATGTCTCACTGTTCTCCAATACCCGAAGTCAAGCGACACACGGCTGCCCCTCTATTCGACACAGTGTTTACCTCCAGCACTTTGCGTCACACAAAAAGGTTGCGAATCAGATTTTCAAAGTTTCACTTCAATAAAGAGTTTATTCACTTTACTATACCTTGCTTTAATTCAATTCTTGCTTATATACATGTTCTTAATATAGTAGCAGAGTAAAGAAATACTTCCGTTTAGTAATGCTACAGTTCAATTATATTTTTTAGTGATGACCTCGATTATTGCGTACCGGTGGGAAATTTATCATTGTATAGTGTTTGGATTGTAAATAATCGATATGGTTAAAATACCCTGAAAAGTAGTTTTTAAACAGCTTTGTTTGTAAAATGTACTATGTATACAGTGACGTCCGGTACATCCCAAAACATAAAAACAACCTACCACTTGTTTACAATTAAGGCCAACCTTTAGATTACAAATGCTGATAGCTTAAAACAACAACACTAACTTTTGCTATCGTCTCCACCAGCTGCGTCAATAACCTGAAAACCATATCCTTGTTCATCAAAGCTGGAGTTGGTAGGATGGCTGTTTAGTTGCATTGCTACAACCATGCATATTTTATATAAATCCCAGTGATCATCGTTGTTTGATTTTACTATATTTATCTTCAGGCATAATGATGTCATTATGAGACATAGCGATAGTCACTGCTGCAATGTCTTTTTTATTTCAAAGAAAAGAGAACCTCCCTCGGAAAATCAGTAACCCAAAAAATAATTTAAGATCCAATTATAACATATAAATATTGCCTACTACATATATACATACATACGGGTCAAACAAAGAACTTACTTGTTTTGAATCTGGTCAAAATAATCAGGGGATTAAAACAGGTCCTAAACATCAGGGTATTTTCAGATATTTGTATAATGGATGTATTATACTCTTAGGTATTTATTGGACTCCACCGATATCAAAACTTAACTTATAAAACTATGAATGAATATTACAGTGATACTCGATGTGCTAGCGCTTTTATACGATTGGTGGCAAACAAACATGCGGGTCCCTCGACATGAAGGGAATCAAAGATGCGTTGCCAGCTCTTGAGTAAGGAGCAGGCTCGTTTCTTGAAAATTTGCATGTTATATCGGTTATACGCCGTCCTTGGGAGTTCATTCCAGAAAACGGACGTATGTTGAAAAAATGCATCCGAACACCGTACAGTAGACGACTTTCCACCATCGATATGAAACGGATAAAATTTCAATTTATGGCGAGTCGTTCGATAATGGAACTTAGCAGATTAGCGTTAATGTAGATTTGGTATATCGAAACAGTACCTGTATAGAAGTTACCCTATCTCCTCTTCTATATCTCTGATAACATTTATATACAATTTCATGATTATCGATATAGTAGTTATAACTACTGCTAGTTCCGGTGGGTATTTAAAAAAGATGAAAGTGTGAAGAATCTAAAAAAGTAGTCTAGGGCCATCTACTGAAAATTCCGCTACAAATGGTTATAATCCTAAACTGATACCTTCAGTAGTTCTTTCTAGTTAGTGATTCAGCCACAAAGATTACTATACATACTATACAATACATAATGTATAACGAAGGTGACTAGATATAGGAGTAAAGGTAGACCGAAAAAAGTATGGATGTATTGTGTGAAAAGTGATAAGTGTATAAAAGTTGTGAATACTGAGATGACATCTGACAGGGGAGAGTAGAAGAGAAAAACTTATTATGTCTACCCTACTTTCGTGTGATTAGGGTAAGAAGATGAAGATAGTATAAATTGAAAATAAAATCCTTTGAATCTACTAAACGTATCGGCATAGGACTGAGACAATCCGGTACGAAATTGCAATGGTTTGTAATGGTGGTAGAGCTACGCTGAAACTATTACTGGTTTCAACATGAATGGGTCGGCTCGCCCGGGGTAGTACCACCCTCTCATGGAAAACCGACGTGAAGTAACATTGCTTGCATTGTTGCGTTTCGTTCGATCAGTGAGAGCGCCGGAGGCCCACCTCCCCTCCGCTCTTCTCCTCTCCCTCTCTCTCCCCTAATCCCTTCCCCCAAAGGGTGGCAACGCACTTGCGACTCCTCTGGTGTTGTTAGTGTCCATGGACGGTGGTGATTTACTTAACAGCAGGTGACCCACCTGTTCATTTTCCACTTATAAAGTTGTGAATACTGAGATGACATCTGACAGGGGAGAGTAGAAGAGAAAAACTTATTATGTCTACCCTACTTTCGTGTGATTAGGGTAAGAAGATGAAGATAGTATAAATTGAAAATAAAGTCCTTTGAATCTACTAAAGGTATCGGCATAGGACTGAGACAATCCGGTACGAAATTTTTGTAGATGGATTCAGAGTACTTATTCTTTGCATTCGCTTGGCTCTTTGACAGTTTTAATACCCAACGTAGCAGGTAGCATTAGCTGGTATTAATATAATATCATTGATAACCTATAAACTTTTTACTATTAGATAACTACAAGGCACAAACCCGTAATTATTAGTTAGAAGATCTTAAAAGGAAAGTAACCTCGATTATTGAAACATTATTCATTAGTGATCTACTCCTATTGGTCATAGTGTGATAATATATAGCCTATCGATAAAGAAGCTATCTAACACTGAGATTTCTCTCTCTCTCTTCCTGGCTGTTAGTCCCACATGGTGGTGGGGTCAGCCTTCCTTACTTTTCTTCTCCACTTCGCTTTGTCCCTGACATCACATTCGGAACTCTCGGATCACTTCGCACTCGTTCATATCTTTCAGCACTACACCCTTCCAATTTGTTTTGAGCCTGCCTCTGGATCTCTGTCCCTGAAGGGACAGTTGCAATGCCAAATTTCCCACGTAGTCTGGTGGCTTTCTCTTTACGTGACCATGCCATCGCAGCCTACTTTCTTGTATCTTGTTGGCAATGTCGCGCACCCCTAGGCTGCCTCGCACGTATTCGTTGCGGATTTTATCGAGCCGAGTCACGCCGCACATCCACCGTAACATTTTCATTTCAGCAACTTGAATGGTATGGGTGTTCTTTTTGTTTATAGCCCACGTTTCGCTGCTATACATGAGGACAGGTCTTATAATGGTCTTGTAGACAAGACCCTTGAGTTTAACAGGCATTCTTCTGTCACATGTAACGCCAGCCACTTCTCGCCATTTAAGCCAAGCTGCGGCTATCCGGTGCTGAATGTTATATTGTTGATATTTTTTCAAATCAGACCCTACTGGTCTGATTCCTGAGATTTTAATGTTTTTGTTCATTCGTCAGAACGTCTCCGAACAATTTACCTTCAGGAAAACGAGTACTTCATGAACATATACTGTACACATAGAATTTGAATTATAATTCAACGAACGGAACGACAAAATAACATTGCGTTTTATAAATGTTATTATATATACCTAAAATTTATGTTTTTCCCCAATAATGTTTATTCATTTTGATCTACATTCAAGGGCTATTATTGGAATGTTAGATATCTCTAAGTGTTTGTTTGTAACGACTTGTTTACATTTCTAAAATATTATTTTTAGAAAAGTATAAATATTGATTTAATATATCTCAAAAATTATATAATTAAATCTTTTAATTTAATTTAATCCTAAACGTTGCAAAAAACAACCTTATTTAACTTTACTTATGTAGGGTATAATAATAACAAATAATATTTTAAATTTAAATAAATACATCGCCTGCTAAACATTGAATATTTGTTCGTTATATGTTTTTTTTTCGAAATGACTTATGCCACTCCCCTAGACCTTAACAGCTTCACTGGAGTACTAAGGTGAGCGCGAGGCACTCAGTCATATCGTTATATGAATAAATTGCTCAATATAGTATTGGTAACCAGAAAAATATATGAACGTCTCTATTAAATACCAGGTTTTGCCCGCGACCACGCTCGCGTGAAATTAGATTTGAACTATTCCTAAGGCAGTACTATTCTTCTAATAGAAGTTTGTGTAATCCTGAAAGATATATACGAAATTTTATTATCGGTTGAGTACTTAAGGCGTGATAGCTTAACAAACAAACTCAATTTGGTATTCATAATATTAGTAAGGATCCTTATTATCCATAATATTAGTAAAACCTTGACTAATAATATACCTAAGCCTTTAGGAATCAATTTATCTACTGGTGAAAACCGTATGAAAATTTGTTTCATAGTTTTTTGTTTATTGCGAACAGACAGACAGACGTGGCAGAGGAATTTGTTTCACTTTTACTAACTTATTACTAACGACATCGCATAGGTTAAAATCTATTAAGTAGTTTAGGTCATAGAGCCCGTCAAAGAAATAAACATTCGTACATACTTATATACAAAAAATATATCTTCCCTATGTGAGATCGGGTAAAAAAACTGAAGAGAGATATTATTTATAAAGGTCGAATTTAACCAATCAGCTGAAGGTTCCCGATACCCTATGTAAATTACAAGCACTATCGGCCGAAAAAAACGTAGTCCGGTGAAGCTGTTAAAACCTCGCTTGGTCAATAGCGTAGTCAGTTCGAAAAAAAAAATCGGCCGAAAAGTTATCTATCTATACATACAATAAGAATTAAGTGTCTGTATATAATATCAAAATTATAATTTTTTACTGATTGGGTATGAAAGTATACAAGGTACTGATAACAAAACTGCAATTATTAAAATGCTAGAAAGATTGGAGAACAATGGGGCTGATATATTCAGTGGAATAAAAGCCCCTATAAACAATGTAAAAAAAAAAAATTGTCTTTCCGTCCGTCTGTCTGTTTCTTCCGGATTCCGATTTTGACGGGAATTTCACTGGGAGGTAGCTGAAATTACAGCGGATAACATAAACTACTCTAATTTAGACGAATTATTATTAGAAGAACATTTCCTTAATACAAATTTGAAAAAACGCGTGCGGAGCTGCGGGTGTAGCTAGTTATGAAATAAAGTCGCTTTTCACGTTGTATTGCCTTAGGTCTTGGAACTTTGGAATCTTGATAGCGTTTTACTGTTATTTAAAGAATGATCTCTGGAACGGTTACGTATATTATACTAGCTGGCACGGCAGACGTTGTCCCGCCTTGATAATAAAAAAAAATCCTTGAAACCTTAAGTTTTCCCTACCAATAAAAATCGCACATAGCGGCTATAGAAGGTTTTACTTTAAAAATATCTCGATGGAGCTTCATTTAATATATAGTTTTGAGAAACTGCCATTTCTCTAAGCACTACTAGTTCAGCGATGTTTGCTTTCGTACCGTGGAGAAGTGGTGCAAGCGTTGTGATGATTATATTTTTCCTCTGTAAATTACATTTATATTTATGGTAATAAAATATTTCTACATAGTAGAGAAAAGTTAGTGTATACTAATGATACGGCACTTATATTGGTAACGCTGGAAAAGCCTTATGACGTACATCGAAATGATTTACTACGAAATTGGATATTTTAAAATGCCTACATAAATGTCTGGTATATGCATAAGATAAAACCCCCTAAAGGATAACCTACAGTAATCATTTTTACTTATTATGATGAATGTATGAATCCTTATTAAATAAAATATTTTAGTTACGTTGACCATTTATTGTAGATGGTAATTGCCCTGTAGAAGTTATCATTTCTATGAATATCTTAGAAGATATTACTGATGAATAAAATGATGTGCAACAGAAAAGAAGTTCTGTGAAGATTCCTATGTAAATATCAATGTCCCAAAAAGGGGATCTAAATTGTTGAAATACTAAATGACACGACATTAGCCAATTACACCCATCCGAAGTCGTAGTCCAAAGGATGCTAGCCTCAACAAAAGTGATTTAAAACCTTTCCAGGAAACAAAATACATCGAACATTCCCCTCATTATACGAATGTGTTGAATTCCAAAAAATATATAAAGTTCACAGAAAGTGTCAGTGTGAAGTTGACCTAAAGTTGTCAGGGTTTTATCTGGTTGACGGGAAATTACCGCGAACTTAGGATGCTTCTTATAAATCTGAACGCTCCGAAACGTCTTTCAGTAGGTAGCACGTGCGTATAGTAAACAGTTGATACATAAACAACTTAATTAAATACACGATCTTTAGATATTATAATTAGCATAGTTTAATAATACATTATTATAAATAATGTCTAACATTATTTATTATTCGGCATTATTGTTTGTAAGTGCTTCCGTTTCTGGTTTCCCGGGTGCTATAAGAAGTGAGTAAAAAATACATATTATAATTGTATTGTTTTTAATATTTTATACCTTAAATTTAATCTTTTAATATCAGTTATAAGGACTGCCATCAGAAGTGAAAACTTAAAACAATGGAATCATCATGTTCTTTTATGAATGTTTAACTCAATTATACTTTCAATTATTTAAATTCTATTATTTGTAAATTTATTTTTTTATATCATAAGTGATCACCACCGTCCGTCCATAGACACTTGTAACACCAGAAAAGTCACAAGTGCGTTGCCACTTTGTGTTTAGGGGAGTGGGGAAGGCGTGAGCTAGAGGGGAGGTGGGTTATCCGGCGCTCTAATCATTACTCTGATTTTCGCGTCTATTGGCACTCCAAGCAAATATATGTAGTTATGTATAATTATATACTGTATTATGTATAGTTATGTTAATCACCTAATTAAATATATGACGGCATAAGCTCAATACAAAATATCAATATTACATATATACTACGCGTTGCTGGTCTGACACAAGTGCAATATATTACGAGCATGTCGAGGTCATCGGTGACGCGAAACCTTAAGTTTTCCCTACCAATAAAAATCGCACATAGCGGCTATAGAAGGTTTTACTTTAAAAATATCTCGATGGAGCTTCATTTAATATATAGTTTTGAGAAACTGCCATTTCTCTAAGCACTACTAGTTCAGCGATGTTTGCTTTCGTACCGTGGAGAAGTGGTGCAAGCGTTGTGATGATTATATTTTTCCTCTGTAAATTACATTTATATTTATGGTAATAAAATACGTAGACGAAGTCGCGGGTATCAGCTAGTATCTATATAATTATTAAAGCAAGCAACGTATCTTAATCAAAATCAAAATTCGCTTAGTTATATTTGAGTGAAAAAGTAACAGACATTCATTCATACTCACAATTTTATTTATTTATAAAATTATTTGGATTTAACTTAACAGAACTGACTATAATACTTAATAGAAAGCCATGTATGGGGTTTAAACTCACAACCCGCAAGATAGTAATGACGTCGCAATAAAAGCTATAGTGTTAATAAATATCCGTTACTTAACATATTCAATTATATTCTTATAATTGAAATAAGATTAATAATAGTAGTTAAGAATAACAATAGTTAACTAGATTAATAAAAATGTCAAGTATAATAATAATATCGTAAAGTATCATATATCAATAATACCTAATAAACAAACGAAATAAAAAAGGTATGGACCAAAAGTCTGCAAAACCCACAGACACAATCTATCTACAGGAGGTAAAAGGTTAGACACACGTTGTATTCTTGGATATCACACTTCACGGTCACATTTAACACATAAAATAATAATATCAAAACAATTACTAATAGACGACAAAGATGACCTTAAGTAAAATGTGTTCTAAGAATTTCAAAATAACTTAAATAAACCTATGTTGAATGACAACACCTACGAGTGGCGATCCGGAGTTAATAACTTTCGATAATAAAACGGACAATAAACCCTTTTGTTTGTTCAAACTTCGAAAAATTATTCTTTGTTAATTGGTTGGCTTCACTGTCATTTCACCCTACGGTCATTGACACTGGGTTTTAACACAGACGCTTAGAGGATTGAGTATAATATTTGTATGTTTCTAGATAATTAGGCCAAATATTAAGTACATATTTTTTTCATTGATTTAGACCGAGAATCGAGTGAAGAATGTCCTCCATAAATATTGCTACTGTCTAAATATTCGCCTGGTATATAAATAGGCAGTGGGAAAACAGTTAAGAGCGTCTCCCTCCTCTATTTCTCAGCCGATTGTCTTCATTCTCTTTTTATTTAGTAGCTATTGACGAGCAAATTGGAAAAGTTTTTTTCTATGGTCGAAGTTGGACCACTGGACGAGCACTCACAATGATAATAACTCACTTTAATCTTTTATTTCAGGCCCTGGTGACACATTTCCATTGTGTACGCGTGAATGTTGGGGAGCGAAACCACCAACTGATACCAGAGCCCTGAACACGTCAGTTCCGTACGTAATTATCCACCACACGGCGATACCTGCGGCTTGCCATACCACCGACCAATGTATCCTGGACATGCAGAGCATGCAGAATGTTCACAACGGCTTGGGTTGGGGCGACATAGGATACAAGTTAGTTGTTTGCATTTGAATATATACGACTGGTCGTCCAGCGGTCGAAATATGACTGTAATTAATAATTATGTTTTGCCTAAAAATGTGTTTTTTCTAAATCCTAAAATATTGAAAATAGAAGTAAGAAGCGTTAGTAAAAATATATTTCCCAATTTTCTTTATTGATGGCTAGCTGAGCCGTACCCACTTAGTTGCACGGTAAACATTTTTACTTTATCAAGCTCTACATCTTTTCTCTAAAACTCAATCATATATCTCTCATCGTTTAAGCAGCGTTCGTAAGAAACGTTTTCGTTCGACCGTTTTTTGTCCGACTTACTTTGCAAATCCGACTATCACAAAAAAATCTTTTCATTTCTCGGATTAATATATAACCTATAAAACTCACAAATAATGTGGCTTTCTATTGGTAAAAGAATTTTCAAAACCGGTTTAGTAGATCCAGATATTAATCCATACAACCTCGCACACTCACAAACTTTGCCTCTTTATAATAACCCTCAACCGTGAACTAGCGGAAGAGGTAGCCATCGTCCAGGCGTGGGCCATGCCCCTCCCCACAGGGGCTGATGTCGACGCGTCCGCAGCCCGCCTCCGTGGTGCCCTCACGGAGGTTTGCGACGCGTCGATGCCGCGGAGCGTACACCGCCCAGACAAACGGGCGGTGTACTGGTGGACGCCGGAGATCGCCGATCTCCGAGCGGCCTGCTCCGCGGCCCGGCGACTGTTCGGGCGCAGCCGCCGTCGGCGACATAGGGACCCGGAGGTGGAAGCCCGGCTGTATGGCATCTCTCTCATCTGTATGGAGGAGTTACTCCAGACGCTGGAGGGGGATCCTTGGGGGCGCCCGTACCGGATCGTACGAAATAAGTTGCTGCGTGGGGGGAGCAGCGCCGCCTCCTGGCGGCGGCGGTAGGACCGGACTTATCGCTGCCGATCGTGGTTTCGGCCATGCTCGGCAGCGAACAGGCTTGGCGAGCGATGGCCTCCTTCTGCGAGGAGGTCATCTCGCAGAAGGAGGAGGCGGAGAGGGCCCGCGAGGCAGACCCTCAAAG
>MU160887.1:24403-37064 GCA_015888305.1 Antheraea pernyi | reverse complement strand
AGGACAGGCAGGAGGAGAAGGCGCTTCGCCCAACTCCTCCTGCCACCGTAGCCGGACCTGAGGGGATGGGTCGGGGGGCCCATCTCCTCATTGCACAGGTCCGGCGGACGAGGGGGGGCAGCCGGTGTGTACCCGGTCTGTCCCTCTATAGGTAGGAGCCCGACGGTCACCTTCCGCCGGGTGGACCGTGGGGGCGGCTCTACAAGGTTGATTAGCTTGAACGATCCCTTGCCGCCCCCACAAAACGGTCTGTCGGTACACCGTGGGGTTTTAGTCCGTGCGACTCGGACATAACCCACCCTCTCCCCCGGGAGGGTGGCGTATCCATAAGGGATTTCCCCACGTTAAAAAAAAAAAAAAAAAATGAGCAAAGTTAATAACATATTTCTTTAATGGTAATATGTATTCAGAGCGACTGTTTTTGCATAGATAATTGTTTGACTTTTAGGTGATTGACATTCAATATGAACGTAAACAATATATGTTTTTATTATATTAACGATTTTGTGATTAATATTATTTTGCTCCCCTATGAACTTTAACAATATCAACTTTCACATATATGTTTCTTTTTGTAATTGTTTTACTTTTTTTTTTGGCAACCAATCTTTTAGATTATTACTGCCATTGTCGAGTAGTTAATAGTATTACAAGTTCTTCTTCCATTCCATTTTTGGCAACCAGTCTTCTAGTAGATTATTACTGCCATTGTCAAGTGAGTATCGATATTACAAGTTTCTTGATATAATTCCAATGAACTAACAAGATGGCCACCAACTGGAACTTTCCATGGAGTTTTTGTGGCATCTCAGAATTCATGGTCTGTGGTATTATTTTCCATTCAATTCACTTATGCACAATAAACAAACTATAATACATAAAACAACACCAATTTTACACAATATAGAGTCGAGTAACACAAGATTATGAATAAAATATAAAATCCAGTACATGACAGACCAAAATTCCGCCAAAATCTCCTCCAAAAGGGTTATAGGGTTTATTCTCACGTATAACATATGTAGATATTTTATATGATCTACTACCAATTCTCATGATACTATTGCGTTGTATGAGGTTACTTTTGCGATTCAAACTCACATCAAAATGTTGACAATTGAGTTTTGTTAGGAGTTCAGGGTAAATTGTTATTAACTTGAATAATAATGAAGTTCAGATATCAATCTCTCTCTTAAACTTATTTTATGAACTATGCCCTTGTCTCATTCAAAATCCAAAAACTTGCGACTAAAACTTTTTGAATACATACTAGTAGAAGTTATTACTATCAACACTAACTATTTTCGAAATATGGGTATTGTTCAGAAAGTGTACCTACTTGTGCATATTTTTGTGGCTAGTTTGCCTAGAATATTATACCATTTTGGAATTGTAGTTACTTGCGCCAATTTTTTAAAATATTCGCCATAGTAGTGTGTCAATACCTTTTTTTTTTACCATGATGAGTGAAAGTGGCACTTACGTCATCATACAAAAAAAAAAAACATAAGTATTTCTGAAATTGTAGTAATAGTACTTTAAAATATAATAAGGGGTGTCAATTTTTTATGGACTTTTTTCTCGAAATGAAAAAAGAAATCAAGATAGATTTTTTAAATTTTATTTTTCTCGTATAGTCATAAGTAGGTCCAACTTCTAGTGCCAGCTTATGGTTGAATCTTGGGACACGTTGTATATCCATATATGTCTACACGCGACAGAAAAAAGAAAACAAACAAAACTACGAGGATGACGAGATACTGTTTGTTAACTGTGAAAAGAAAATGTGCATCGATAAATTTTAACACTAAATGTACTTTGCATTCTTCGAAAATACATTCGGACGTCACGATCGTAATTAATAATTTAGATGTAAACATAATATACTAAGATATCAGTATCAACTTTGGCCTAAACGCTAACAGTTCAAATCAATGACGTTCAATGATTCATTCGACGCACGTAATCATTAATGATAACTCAACACGACGTGATAAACACTGAATACTACATATGTAGTAAATCAACTCATGTGTAACGTGTATGTAATTAAAATAGCTAGATAAAATAACCGATGTTATTGACAACGTCCGCACCGCTGCGACACGCCCGAGAGGCGAGACTACAACGCCACCGGAACAATAACACTAGCGCCACTATACTAATTAGACGGCGTTCGGGGATTCTAATTAACACTTTGTAGCTTCGATCAACAATAACTAGATAAACGTCACGTACAAAATCGAAGCTAAAAGCTGTCCGCGTAAATATATACTTATGTGTAGCTATTTATTTACTAAGAAAGGGAGAAAAAAAGTTTTAAAACAGTTCAACCTAATTATAACCATAACACCTAGTAATAAAGTCACAAATGTTCAAAATATTATCTAATACTTACGATAAAACGAGCAAAGTAATAAATTATTCCCCTCACAAATGAAAAGACAACATAATAACATTTAGTGTGAATTCAACCTTAGCACGTAATGAATAAAGTACGTTTTCTTGTGCGTGGTTAGAGCACCTAGGCCAAACATTTGTATCACAGGTTTCAAATCGGTAATTTTGTTCAAAATTTGATATTATTTGTTAGTTTAAAGCTTAAAATATAACTTATTCAACATGTATTTAGGGAAAGTAAGATACTCCGGCCATTAAATTGCTTTTTCGGGTATTATTTTTGCATCTTTTGAATACACTGCGGCATGTGAAACGTGCAATATTATTGGCTGTGTTTCAAACAAACTAAAAAAAATAAGGGCTCACATTTCAAGTGAGCTGTTATTTACCGAGACGTATTTTTCGCGCCGACTATTTATCTAGTTATTGTTGATCGAAGCTTTGTAGGTACACTGTGACTATTTATCCGGGCAGAACTTCACCCTACAACTTCCACACAGATGTGCGTGTAAAGATCAATGACATTTTGACCTTTTATGTGACAAACCGTGGAAGTCAAAGCAATTACTATTTTTACTCAAATTTCCCCAAAATAATTTAGTAACGTTCGTATTTATGTACATAATTGATGTAGACATAGTGGCGCTAGTGTCAATGTTCCTGTGGCATTGTAGTCTCGCCTCTCGGGTGTGTCGTAGTGGTACCGGACGTAGTCAATAACACATAATATTTAATTGTATCGTTATGTAATTTAAATTAGATGTTAAATTTTTATTTATGTTTACACGACAAAAAAAAGGGCGTGTATGTACACGCGTTAGAAGTTATACTTATTTGGCGTAATAAGATAAAAATCTTTTCAAAAATGTTATCTTTCGCCTTATTCTACGTTTGTAGAAAAAACGACACTAACAAAAGAAAAAGGTATTTAATACATTGAAAGTTAATACAAACAAACAAAATGTTGACTATAGCTAACTTCAGGGTGTCGGTTTTTCGTGACGGTGTGCGCGCGCGCATCGTAAAAATTTACTCTCATCGTTTTTCCCTAACGCGCCAAAAGAAGTATAACTTCAAAAACTTTTAGAAAATTTATTCACAATTCATTGCTTACTTTATTGTTTTCCTTCCCATGGTTTATAAACAATTTTTGGTCAACGGAATAATTGTTTTTATATATCCGGTTATGCTTTATTTTGTAAATGAACGGGGAATTACTTATTAAATCCGTTTATAAAACAAACTCATCATTGCAATGTACCTTCTACTCGTTTAAATTGAATATACGTTAAAATTTGTTATACGTCGATGCTTTTGTTTTTCACTATTTTACGAGTAGTCCGGTGAAGCTGTTAAGACCTTGCTTGGTCAATAGCGTAGTCAGTTCGAAAAAAAAAAAAAACTATTTTACGGGCTGCACATACATTGACCACATGCCGCTGCGCCACGCTATCTGCGCAACGATGTACTTTATAACCGTTCAGCGTTGTTTCTCAAAATGTGCTCAGTAAGCATATTCAAGTCTAAAAGGGCATTAAATTGTAAAACAGAATTCGAGGAAGACATATAATTTATTTACTGTAATTGAAAAACAATGTATATCGAATAGATAACTATAGCATATATTATATTTCATAATTTTAATTCATATATATATTTTAAACACCGTGACTTGCATATTTTTCTTCTTTTCTTCCTTCTTTTTTCTTTCTTTCTAGTATATAGAAGAATATTAATAGTATTGTAGCTTTATTACGCACGTGTTCTTTTGCAGTCTGAAACTGAAACTTTAAAATTTATTGTAAATTGAATATGTTATTTAAACAATAAAAAGACCTCTTGTATGACTGCAAATACTATATATGGCGTCAAAATGAATACAGCCTATTTTACGTAATTCGAGTTTTACTATCATTCTTTGCAAGTTATTCTAGGCTGTTAGAATGGTAACCCGAGGCAAGAAAAGGAAGGAAAGTACATAGTTAAAGAGCTATAGAAATATGCAAAAAAACAACACAAAAAAAATGCAAAATATTTTAAAAATGTTACTAAATGAATATATGGATAAGATATACCAATATAGATGAAAAGCTACTGGCGAATTTATATAAGCACATCATTTTAGAACGGCTGTAAATATTTGTTTTTTTTTTATATGTCAGGGCAAGGTCTGCGTGAAAGAAAATATTTGAACAATCGTAAGGAAATATGAAAAATATGGGTTCAAAATTCTCCAAATAAAAGTGAATGGCACTTGAGTTGACAATGAGTTACACGGAAGTCGGTCGGAACAATATTGACCGATTTAAATATTAAAGTTCAATAGTTCAGTTTATCTTATGTAGTCATGCTGTGAAAGAAAGAATTTTATTCGTTTTTTTCGTTACTACACCCGTACGAAACCTTGGCGGGAAGTTGGTATATGTGTCGTTTAGAATCAGAAGTGGTCAACTCCACTTTGCAATTTTCTAAAGTCTCATAACTTTAAACTATTGTACTAAAACATACAATTTTCATTTTTTTAGCTTTCTATACTAATTAAAAATTAAAACTCAATAGATACCTAAATGTTTTATAGTCTCTGCAATAAGCTCAAAATGGAAAAATTGGCTATACCCATATTAATTGCAAAGTGGAGTTGACCACTTCTGATTCTAAACGACACATATAATAAATGCAATTATCATTGTAGGAGTTTTTGGCGGGATCTTGGTCTGTCATGTAGTGGATTTTATTTTTTACTAGCAGGCCCAGCAGACGTTGTCCCGCCCTGATTATAAAAAAAAAATCCTTGACAAATTATATACCAAAAGATTCCTCATGAGTCATTTTATCCATTGGTGAAAACCGCTTGAAAATCCGTTCAGTAGTTTTTGAGTTTATCGCGAACAGACAGACAGACAGACGCGGCAGGGGACTTTGTTTTATACTATGTAATGATTCATAATCTTGTTTTACTTGACTCTATATTGTGTAAAATTGGCGGTGGTTTATGTAATATAGTTTGTTTATTGTGCATAAGTGAAGTGAATGGAAAATAATACCGCGGATCATGAATTCTGAGATGCCACAAAAACTCCATGGAGAGTTCTAGCAAGATGGCCACCATCTTGTTAGTTCATTGAAATGTTATCAAGAAACTTGTAATATCGATACTCACTTGACAATGGCAGCAATAGTGTACAAGAAGACTGGTTGCCAAAAATGGAATGGAAGAAGAACTTGTAATACTATTCACTACTTGACAGTGGCAGTAATAATCGAAAATATTGGTTGCCAAAAATAAAGTTAAAAAAAATTGTCATTGTAGTTAACTTGTGAAGACTACGTATACTGGGAATGCATTTTATTTTTACGAGCTTTTATTTCATATCATCCCCATTGTTCACTATTATTGCTAGGTGTATCAGGAGAGTCGGTGATGAGGTATCAAGTCGTAAGTCAAAGTATTTTATAATTTGGTACGCTATCTGTAATTACTTTGTTCGTATACACTAATTATATGTCATAAAAACTATAAAATAGTTAACATATTACGATATGACATAATAACTTCAGGGGAACAACCGTAGCTATGTGGTTTATTTTTACATCACATTTTGAAATGTATAATGGAAATCTTATAAAAACATAATAATTAACATCCGGTTGAAAAGTAACGTAAAAACAAGTAACATAAGGTCGTTAGATTTGATTTATCTGACCAAAAGTATTATATGTCGGTGTGTAGGTAAGTTACCTGGGAGTTAAACATAATTATGTTAAAGAAGTGACAGTTGTTTAGTGATTTGACCGGCCGAATATCAATTTAGGGTCCAAAAGTTCGGACCTCGGCATGCACCAAAGTATTTATAGAAAACTAAATAACGCGATATCATATGTTCTCCGTTTTGAATGGCACAGAAAAATATAATAGTGCGAGAACTAATGAATCCTAAATTCAAAATACACATTTAAATTTGAATTTGGAATTCCCAGATATTGGTTTGAGGAGTGATAGGTTAGCATGGTACGGACGTGACGTGAAAGTCATGTAACTAGAAACTAGCTTTGAGTATGAAAGTGGACTGATATAGAAGTAAAGGAAGATGGAAAAAGGTATGAATGGATTGTGTCCAAATTATATTTGTATAAAAGGTTTGAGTACGGAGATGATATCTGACAGTGTATGTGGAAAAGGGAAACATGTTGTACCGATACTACTTAGGTGGGATGAGGGTAAGAAGAAGATGAAAAGATTCGATATAGTTTTAGCATTTAGAAAAAAAAACTTTTATAATATCCATCCATCCATTAATACGTGAAGGAATGAACCTTTGTACCCCTATTATGATTGAATATCTATCTCTGGACAAAGAAGCAGTAAATGTTAGTCACATTAAATAATAATAGCAACAATAATTGCGTGTGGAGTCAAGGGTGCTAGTATATTTTAAGATTATAAATGAGAGCGGTGGAATATTTGCTAAGCGTATACTTCTACAAAAGGCCGGCAACGCACCTGTGACTCCCCTGGTGTTGCTAGTGTCTATGGACGGTGGTGATCACTTACCATCGGGTGAACCGTCTGTTCGTTTGCCTCCTATAATATAAAAAAAAAATAAATATAACGATTATCCACAGTTTCTGCGTTGGTAGTGATGGGATAGCGTACGAAGGACGGGGCTGGAAGATCGTCGGGATACATGCTGGGAACGCCAACAGTCAAAGCGTCGGCATATGCTTGATCGGAGATTGGAGAGGTACGAATACTTCAGTGTTATTTTATTTCCTTATCAACTTAGTTTGTCAACTTTTGGAAACACGGCTTGCCCTATGCGTAGACCAGATAATAGATATTTTTATTAATACCAACTTCTCTCTCGGCTTCGTCCCGGTGTAACCAACGAAGAAAATGAGACCAAATTTTAGTACAACCATGTAACGAAATAAAATGCTAACTGAACGTCAATCTTTCAACAATTTTCGGGAATCTTCTTACTGGTTTCTCATCTTCTGTCTCACTCACTACTCACTAGTTCTTTGGTGGGGATTTTTAACCCAAATTGTTTAGTTTTCCTTACGATTTTTCGAACTTTTTCTGTTATGCACACCTTGCCCCGGCAATTATAAAAACTACAGTAATGTTTTTTAATACATAGGTTTTAGCGTTTGACCACAGTTTTATTTTATGTTAAATAACAATTTGCTATGGTAAACTTTAAGGGGGGCTGGCTCTTAAGTGCAGCTGTCGGAACAAACCAACAGGCGCTTGGTGACAGATTTTCAACATGAGGACGGTAGCTACCCACCGCTTTGTAAGTGGTAGAGCCACGCTGAAGCTATAACTGGTTTCAGCATGAATAGGTCTGCTCGCCCGGGGTAGTGCCACCCGCTCACAGAAAACCGACGTGAAGTAACTGTCCTTAAATTGTTGTGTTTCGTTCGGTCAGTGAGAGCGCCGGAGGGCCACCACCTCCCCTCTCCATTCCCCCTTCCTTACCAATACAGGCTGGCCGTTGCGTTCACTTGCAACTCCTCTGATGTTGTTGATGTCTATGGACGGTGGTGATTACTCAACATCAAGTGATGGTTGTTTGCCCCCAATGATATAAAATAAAAAAATAAAAAGGTGGACTTAGATAAATTCCTATCAATATGCTATGGTATCACGTTTCCCTTAATCGAAAGCTCCTAATCAGTTGCTAGGATTCGAATCTACGTCCATTGACGCGGTATCCAAACACACTATTTATTTATTTATTTATTGAACACCAACACAATGTACACTGATCATTATTAAAATAATACACGCACAATTTGAAACGGTAAGTGTCATCGTAATTAGAGGTGTAGACTGCATACTTAGCCTGACAATGAGCAAACAGTTAGAGTTACAAAATGAATTAAGATATTTACTTAATATTATACATTAAGAAAATTAATTCAGTAAACAAACTTAAACAAAATTTGGAATATAGTAGCCAATCATTAATAGACATAGTAATAATTGTTAGCTGTCATAATACAATAATACATGATGGAGGCTGGAAACAAAAATAAAAACATTACAACTGAGAGCAACTTGAGATTTCAAGTAGAATTTTATGTGATCAAATGGAAAAATTAAAAGAAATAAAAAAATAAATAATCTAATATAATGAGTATACGGGCAATAACAATTAGACAATTTCTCCTTTTAGTTCCTTTCTAAACATGGCGATGTTTGCTGCGAATAAGTCAACATTTGTATTTTGTTTCGATGTACTGTTAAACTCACGAGTTAATCTGTTAAGTGGTGCGTTTTTACCTAGGTTAGAATTACTGTGAGTTTCTTTGATGATACTTATAAATCTTGTAGATCTAGGAACACCGCTTAAATATTGTTTTGATTAATTTACTGACCTTCCAATATTGTGACGGAAATGTGAAGCCTATTACTTCATTCATCCAAAAGAATATCATAAAAAATTCTTCAAAGTGAACGGCGAAAAAATATATCCTATTTTATTAATTTATTTTGTTTGTGTTATTTTTAATTTCAATTAAAATCAAATAATCTCACAATATTTAGGGACCTACAATATTATTATCAACTCTTATTTTCTAAGCCAATTCGTGAAGTGACAAGTTTTTATAATTTTAGCCTAATATTTTTTGACCTCGTAAAGTTGTGTATACGGCTTAACCTTATATTATGAAAGGCAAACAAGGGGACAGAAAATGGGGCCTTGGAGAAAGTGTGGAGGTAAATAAGGTAATTAGTGAGGTATGAAGTAGTAGATATGGCGGCGAGCTTTTGTTTTGCGTCTCGATCATAATTATCACTACTTTACTTGTCCTACTTAATATTTTTTCTGTATATTTATCTAAATATATTTAGATCTATGAATTTATTCAAAGTGAGACGCCGTTTACAATAAAAATAATGTAAATTTGTATAAATTAGAAACGAGCAGATAGCTACATGCTTATGTTATATTATTATGCTCGTAGGGTAATCAAATTCCGTTTGCGTCAGCAGAACTTTATTTTGTACACGTACAAACTAAAGTAATATAGACTCTCACAAAACTTCACGTACACCATATAATGCTGTCTGTAGTCACAGTCCGCTTGAAAAGTTCTTCCTTTTATTTCTCTTAGATAATCTTAATATAACTCAATTTGAACGATCTGTGACGCACTTACATATCATTCAATAAAGGAGGGTAGAAAACTCTCGAAGACTGACATCATTATTCGAACGATTCGACAAAGTTCGACGTGGGCTGTTTTTAGAAACTCATTATTTGGTTCGCACGGTCGATGAGACATTCGTTGTTTATTTTTAATAACCAGTTTACATACAAAGTATAATAATAGGTACAGTAACTAGTGTTCTATAAAATCGATCGTGTGGAATCGTGTTTCCGCGTTTTATCTGGATATATTATGAAATGTTTTTTTTTAATTTTTAATTCTAATTTTGCCACCACTACTTACTACCTATAACCTTTTTATCCATTTTAACTTATTTTAGTACAATTTTATAGTTACTGCTCAACCCCTATGAGAAAGCATAATGATATTCACCTACGTAATACACTGAAAAGTTCTCCATTTATCTGTAAAGTCCCCTTAAAATCGATTATACTATTTCGAAGTTTATTAAGGACAAAATGTGTAAATTTGATTTAAAAAAATATTCTATACATTTTTGTTAATATAAAATAAGTGTTATACGAGGCGCATAAAGTCGAAAGTTGCACAATAGAGATAACCTTTAATTTAGCAATCAAATATATCTGATAAATTTTAATTACACTCATATTTAATCATAGTGAACGCACCATTACTTTTGGGTAAATTTTAATAGCTGAATATCGATAAAATTAATTTAAAAAATGTGTTTCCATATCATTTCATATAATTTAAGGTTCCTACTTTGTGCGACTTTTATGTAATTTTTGTTAGTTTCCAGGATATATATATATATATATGTATATATTATGTGCAAAAGACGTACAAGTTTAATACATAATAGTAATTTTGTGGAGTAACAATTTAAACAAAGTATTTAGAACAAAAATTACGGCGTATGTATGAAATGGCGTATATTTATACTATTATAGATTAATGAATTATCATCATCATCGTTACCCTTATCCCACCTAAGTAGGGTCGGCACAACATGTTTTCTTTTTCCACTCTCTCCTGTCAAATGTCATTTCAGTATTCACACCTTTTACGCACATATCGTTTTTCACGCAGTCCATCCATACCTTTTTCGGTCTTCCTCTACTCGTATAGCCCCATACTAACAAACGTTATTAATTCGAGTGTAAGTGTTTTATTGTTACGATGTCAGGTTGTAATTACACAACCGGACTTCATGAAGTCTTTTTTAATGTTGTAGTTGTTGTTGAATATTGTCAGGAATACTTGCATCAAGTAGAAGTAATTTTTATGAGGAAATAGAACAAATCTACACTAAAGCGAGTGAAGCCCTAACAATGTGTATGCAAAATTTTAATTCGGTTTAGTAGTTAATGCGTAGAAGTTTAACAACTAACCAACGGATATTCGTAATTATATTATTAGTCTATTCCTCGAGAAGCTCTCCTCGTGTTAATGTACATTTTACATATTCTTGATAAACTGTATTTCTTTTAGAAAAAGGCTTCTTATGTCCTTTAACAGAAGTATATACCTCTATCAACGTGCATACAAAATATCACGAAGATTGGATTAGTATTTCAGCCGTGAAAATGTAACAAAGAAACAAATTCACATGTTTATAATATACTAGTTTGGCTGGCAGCTTCACTTGCGTTACTGTAGATTTGACCTACCCATCGGGTGCAGTAGATTTTTCTATAAGAAAGTACTCTGTGGATTTCTGTGTACTCCTGACACCGTGTATGCAATTGTGCGATGATTTGCGTTTCGTTCGGTCAGTGAGAGCGCCGGAGACCCATCTCCCCTCCCCTCTCCTCTCTCCTCTCCTTTTCCCTCCCCTAACCCTTCCCTCCGAAAGATGGCAACGCACTTACGACTCCTCTGGGGTTGTTAGTGTGCATGGATGGTGGTGATAACTTAACAGCAGGTGACCCACCTGTTCGTTTGCCACCTATGATATAAAAAAAAAAAAAAATTTTGTTCTCAAGCCTCTTACGTTCTGATAGTAAAAGCTGATCATATAAAAATTAAAGTAAAAAGTCAGATGAAATATGTATATGTGCTAAAGTGACAGTTACAGTAAAATTATTACTCAAAAACAAAATGTATACAATCCGAAAGAAAAAAGTTAAAAGTGGTATTCGTATCAATTATTTATGTAGTAATATATACTATAAACTAAGCTATTGTCGTTTTGAAACTAAATCATTAAATCTATCAATTAAGCATCACAACATCAAGCCAATCGAATAGGTGCAGCCGTTCTAAAGTAATGCGCTTTCTATACATTCGGTAAAAGGATTTCTATTTGTATAGATGTGAAAACAAATCGATATAACTGATAAAATATTTCCCTATGTAAAAAAAAATAAGAAGAATTAGATGGGGCCGATTCTTTAATAGCTATAGTGATTATATAGCCAAGCTTATTTGCAATATTACGTGTTTATATAATATGCGAGTTGGATGTATAATTATTATTTATTGACGTCGTATGCAAAGACTAGCAATTGCCCGCTGCAATTTTTGTAGGTTATTTATTGATTTTGGTATAATATAATTCTCGTGAACAAAATTTCAAATCAAAATCAGTTGGATTTTGTTTTGTTTTTGGAGCTCCTTTTTACAGTTTATCAATTTTGGAACAACGTTATACGTTTGGTGTAAAGAAAATTCTTTAGTCGGTTATATTAATATCTATTGAGAATGACATTAAAATTGTAATTTTTAGTACCTATTTCTTTATTACAAAGCGTAAACTTAACCATAATTATAACCTTTTTTTTAAATATTGTTTCTGAACTATATGCAGTTTCTATGTATGAAGTTTTATTACAATGGGTCAAGATTTTCTTTTTGATATCTATAAGTATTATTAAAAAAAAAAAAACCGCCTTCGATGTGAAACACAAATAAGGCACTAAAAAGTGAAAAATAAATGAATTATTAAATTAACCAAATTAAATAAAAAATATTGATATTCGCGCTACCGAATAATATATTTGAAGTCGATGCCAACCTAAATTCATATCATCTACATACAAAGTTTTCGTCCACTCTCGTGTCCCATGATGTATATCTGTATAGTATATATACATATTTTATTACCTGCAACAAATTT
>MU160887.1:1129-24363 GCA_015888305.1 Antheraea pernyi | reverse complement strand
GGTTTTACAGCCTGACTGGGTCGTAACCACCATGTATATGGCGAAAAAGCCCGTCATAGTGATTCGCTTTTGCGGGTCGCGTTTCGGGATCAGCCTGTGCATATCCAGCTTTTCGCAGGCCGGCATGACAGCGGCGACCGGCGATGGACAGTATGTACTCGTTGGTCGCCATTGTTTTTGGATTGTACTATGCTTACCATCAGGCATAGTGCAGTCACGTTGCCGTGCTACTATAAAAAAAAAAAAATACAAAGTTTTGGTCCACTCTCGTGTCCCATGATGTATATCTGTATAGTATATATACATATTTTATTACCTGCAACAAATTTGAAATTTAGGTTTAAGAAATCATATTTGAAGTCCGTATACAAAGTTTTATAAAAATTTGCCAACTTGTTTTTGAGTTAAATTCAAACAGATACAGAATATGTTTTTATAAACGACATTCATCACAAAATGTGGAAAAAGGAACAGACAGAATTAGAGATTTATGAATATAGATATCGGTATAACAATAGTTATTTATGCCTTAAAAGTCATCTGTCCGAAAATGTTTATCTTTATATATAAATTTCTTATGTACGTGTGTATGTCACTGAACTCCACCTAAACGGCTGGACCGATTTTTTTTGTGTGCATGTTCGAGTGGATCCGAGAATGGTTTAGATTCACAATTGGATCCAGTGGGTGGCGCTGTGGTTGAATTTCAGATTTTTTTTTATTATCAAAAATACAAAATCCGCCAGAACCGCTAGTTGTTTATTATACTAGCGGGCCTTGTTGTCCCGTCCTTGTTATAAAAAAAAACTTGATACATTTTATACCAAAACTTTCCTCATGAATCACTTTATCCACTGGTGAAAACTACATGAAAATCCGTTCAGTAGTTTTTGAGGTTATCGCGAACAGACAGACAAGAGGAATTTGTTTTATACTATGTAATGATTATAGAACGAAACTTTCCATGACATACAATGGTCATCGATTAATTTACCAAAACTACTTATTTAATATCAGCAAAAAAATACAATGACCTTTACGCAGTGGTAAAATATCTATAGAACAGTATTTAAATAAAGTAAAACTTAAAATCGCTTTGTATATATGACTTAACTACAACTTGACTACAATATCACATGATCGTTATGAACCTCATTCAACTGGAACTCTCAAACTCAAAGTAATTATCATTATAATCACCTTTCTGACGACTTGTGCTAACCACGTAATATTTCATTGTATAAACTGAACATAGGCAATTACAATTTGTTTGAGCAGTTATGTGTTCGCTAATGACATATAGTTATCACCGTATTAGTTGATCGCTATAGGCCTTGAATTTAAATTAACAATTTTGGCAGATTTATAGCTTTTTTTAACTCTATAAGTTCAAATAACGCTCATCTCTGTACATCCAATATCGTAAGTGGCAAACAAATAGATGGGTCATCTGATGTTATCGCCACTATAGACTAGTGTCCTAAGTAACAGTGCTTGCATTGTTGCGTTTCAATCCGTTCAGTAGTTTTTGAGGTTATCGCGAACAGACAGACAAGGGGAATTTGTTTTATACTAAGTAATGATTATACAACGAAACTTTCCATGACATACGATGGTCATCGATTAATTTACCAAAACTACTTATTTAATATCAGCAAAAAAATACAATGACCTTTACGCAGTGGTAAAATATCTATAGAACAGTATTTAAATAAAGTAAAACTTAAAATCGCTTTGTATAAATGACTTAACTACAACTTGACTACAATATCACATTATGAACCTCATTCAACTGGAACTCTCAAACTCAAAGTAATTATCATTATAATCACCTTTCTGACGACTTGAGCTAACCACGTAATATCTCATTGTATAAACTGAACATAGGTAATTACAATTTGTTTGAGCAGTTATGTGTTCGCTAATGGCATATAGTTATCACCGTATTGTTCATCGCTATAGGCCTTGAATTTAAATTAACAATTTTGGCAGATTTATAGCTTTTTTTAAATTTATAGGCTCAAATGACGCCCATTTCTGTACATCCAATATCGTAAGTGGCAAATAAATAGATGGGTCACCTGATGTTATCACCACTATAGACTAGTGTCCTAAGTAACAGTGCTTGCATTGTTGCGTTTCGTTCCGCCAGTGCGAGCACCGGAGGACCACCTCCTTTCCCTTTTCCCTTTCCCTTCCCCTTTATCCTTTCCCTTCTCCCCCATACACATGCTGGCAACGCACTTGCGACTCCCCTGGTGTTGCAAGTGTCTATGGATGGTGGTGATCACTTAACATCAGGTGACCAACCAGTTCGTTTGCATCTTTTGACATAAAAAATTAAAAAAAATATGTTAAGCGTGTGCAATTTGTTCCAGTTGACCTCCCTCCGGCAAAGCAGTTGTCAACGACAAAGTCTCTCATAGCCCAAGGTGTACAACTGGGTGTCATTAGTCCAGATTACAAGTTGATGGGACACAGTCAAGTAATGGCAACCGAGTGTCCTGGAACAGCGCTGTTAACGCATCTTTCTACCTGGAAACATTTTCATCCAGGACATGTGGAATTCTTATCTAAAACAAAAAATAAAAATGTTTAAGTAAATTTTGTTTCATTTCTTTCAGCACATCTTGCTCTATAGATATAATAAGAATCTAACGTGTCTGTATTATTTCGATTTTCGTGCAAAAAATTGTTGCAACTCTTCTTCTTCAAATGAAATCAAAATTAAATCAAAATATCCTTTATTCAAATTAGGCCCCGAGAAGGTGCTTATGAACGTCAAAGCTACTACTGGTTCGGAAAACAGCCCAGTCATCGAGAAGAACCGGCAAGAAACTCGATCTGGTTTATTTTTTCATGTCATATATTTTTACAGTAACATAAATATTTACATTCGTTATTAGTGGATGCACAGAGAGGGGCATCATTTCCAGACGTCACAATCGTTCACGTATTGATCCACCTTATAATAACAGCCTTTAGATATTAAAACCCGCTTGACATGGTTCTTGAACTCACTATCAGGCAAATCGGTAATGTGTTTTGGGACTTTAGTAAAAACTTTATTAAAAAAAACTGTTTTTGGATTTAGTGAGCCTGAAGCATGGAATGACCAATTTGTTGCGGTTTCTAGTATTTAAATTATGATGGTCTTCTTGCTAGCGTTATCCCGGCCTGGTGCAAGGGTCCGCTTTCCTACTCAGCTTTCTCCACTTTGCCCGGTCTTCGGCATCCTTTTATGTGAGGTTATTCGCCTTTATGTCCGCCTTCACCACGTCCAGCCAGCGTCTTTTTGGGCCTGCCGTGGGGCCTTGGCAACTATCTACAAATAAGTAATAGAATACATTTCAATCATTTTTAGAAATGACCGTCTGCCTGATTGTATAATTGAGAGTAATTTAGTCTTTGTTTCATTAAAATCGGTCCACTCTATCAAAAGTTATTGTAATTTGAATGACGGGTCGAAGTAAGTACGAGAGAAAAGTAGTAATCTACGAGTAAACTAATACTATAAATACTAATATTATAAATATTATTTGTTTGCTTGAACGCGCTAATCTCAGGAACTACTAGTCCGATTTGAAAATTTTTTACAGTATTTTTAACTTTGATAAGTAGACTAAACATTACTCTGAATAGTCCTTTAAAAGAAGTCTCGACAGAATCTGTTCAGTTCTTTCATAGATTAGTCCAAACAAGCGCTGCAATTATAGTTATATGTCTAAATGCCGGACGCGACGCTCGATTACAGCGTCCACTCTGGACGTACACTTAGTCCCGCTTTCGGGGATACTGCAATGTTGCGTGCATTTCGATTCCTGTTTTTTTATTTTTTTATTCATAATACGAATAATTTCAACTATTTAACGATAGGCTAAATTTGATTTAAAATATCTTTGTTTTTTTTAAATAAATTTTTAATGCCTATTTTTGTTATTTATTGTTACGTAAACGTAATTTGAATTCAAATAACAATATAAATATTCAAAAAATTTTGTCAGTATACGTTTTTTTTACTATGTCTCTCGCTTTCGACGAAAGAATACCGCTTTTTTCACTCAAAAAGTTGCAAAATCCCGACATGGCAAAAAAAAATCTGGCAGCGCTGATACCCGCGGAGGAAGTGAAACTCCTTGGGCTTATATGTATATATATGAAAATGTTTTTAAACTATGTACTAAACGAAGTCCTAACTATAGATACTAAACCATACGTTTATGCATTTTGATATACTACTAGACACAGACAGACTTACATATAGACAAAAAATACATACTTACATATAGACAAAAATACATACTTACATATAGACAAAAATACATATTTACGTATAGACAAAAATACATACTTACGTTACGTTAACGCGTAACGAACATTCTTTCCTACTTCAAAAATTATGTGATAATTGTCACATTGCTTCTATGACTTCAATGAAATATTTAAATTGATCTAAATCGTCTAGGCACTTATAAGGCCGCATTAGTACACAGCGCCCATGATAAGCTGGGACTGGTCACTAGTACACAGTAATATGTCCTCATGTCTACTTCCTTCTAGAAACGTAAATGCAAAAATATCTCATGGATCAGCCTATTTCTCAAGAGGAAGTTAATCTACTATATTTGTTTACTGTGTTTTAGAATGACTTAAGGAAATAACTATTTTTAATCTTCCTTTAGATTGTTATCTTGAAGTAAATTAAGGAAGTACGACACTGTGAGCTGCGATATTGAGTTGAAGTATTGAATTAACATAATAAGCGATTATTATAATGGTAGAATTTATGTTATATAGTGTTCTATTTTTATTAATAATTCTAGTTTCATAATCTAGGGATGAGAATTATTGCGATTTTACTTAATACGCTAACTGCGAAATGCTAATTATATTTCGCGCACGATAAATGTTACTATGATTAATCACGTATAGTATCGATGCGGTCGAGGATACCAATAAACACTTCGTAGATACTATCACTATTTATTTGGGCAGAGTTTCGGCTTACAATACTTTGTACATAATAATGCGTAGATATCACCGACATCTTGCCTTTTAAAGGCCGATCTATCTAAGTCAGAGCAATTACTATATAAAAATAATTCCGCAAAATAATGTAAGAAACACAAAAATAATAAATAATTAACAAATTAATGTTATTTAAACTATACAATAATTTTATATAATTAATCTTATTTATGTATCTCTAATGTGTTTCGACATGTAGATCAGTGATATCCTGCCTTTTATAAGCCGAAATATGGAAGTCAAAGCAATTACTATTTATTCATAATTCTGCAAAATAATCTAAGTAACACAAAGATAATGATAACCGTCACGAATTAATGTTATGCAAGTAATAAATCAATTCTATATAATAATATCAATTCTTATTTATGTCTTACTGAAATCTGTATAAATGCATCTTTAATATGATGGTGCTAGTGTCAATGTGTCTCTCTAATATGGTGATGCTAGTATCAATGTGTATCTCTAATATAGTGGCCCTAGTGTCAATGTATATCTATACTAATATATAAAGCTGAAGAGTTTGTTTGGTTGAACACGTTAATCTTAGGAACTACTGATCCGATTTGAAAACATATTTCGGTTTAAGTTAGCTGATTTATCGAGGAAGACTTTAGGCTATATATCATCACGTTAAGACTGATAGAAGCGGAGCGGCAATGAAGAATGTTTCAAAATCGGGAAATTTCTTCTAACCTCCGTTGCGTGATACCGTTAGCCCATAGTAACTATTCCAGGCGGACTAAGTCGCAGGCAGAAGTTAGTTATAGAATATATTAACCACCACTATCATACTCTATATTAAAAAAATATATTGACGAATGTATGTAAACACATCACTGCAGAACGACTCCGCCTATTTGCCTAATTATTTTTATTGTGTATGTAATTATTAGAATAAGGTTTGTACGAAAGAAAATGTTTGAAAAATCGGACGAAAATGTGAAAACGAAAAATATTTGAGTTAAAGAATCTCTATATAAGAAATTGATATTAGTTGCCCCAGGTAAATGTAGTGTTTTTTACATATTCAATGTTACGTATCATTCAAGGACCAAACTGACTCCGAAATAGAAAGAAGGGTTTCGTGTGCTTGGAAAAGATACTGGTCTCTTAAGGAAATATTTAAAAGTAAAATCTTCTCCGTGACTGACAAGAAAAAAGTATTTGAGTCATGTATTCTACCATGTCTCACGTATGGTTGTCAAACGTGGGCGCTGTCTCAAAAGCATTACTTAAAGTTAAGAACATGTCAAAGGGGAATGGAAAGGAGTATGTTGGGAATCTCACTAAAAGACCGAAAAAGAGCTCAAGAAATAAGATCGACAACAAAAGTACAAGACATAATAAAAAAAGTTAAGCAACTAAAGTGGCAATGGACAGGGCATATGACAAGAGATACTAAGATAAAATGGACAAAAATGATCACGGAATGGTACCCACGAGATGGTAAAAGGAAAAGAGGGAGACAAATTAAAAGATGGACAGACGATATAAAGAAAGTGGGTGGTTTGGTCTGGCAAAGAGAAGCTAATGATAGAAAAAGTTGGAAACAGCTGGAAGAGGCCTACGTGTCAAGTGACACGCTGATTACTACAATAGATAACCTGATGTGTTAGGCTAAAATAAAAAAAAAAATGTATATATTGAATATAGTTTCAGCAATAAAGGCTATAATAATAATAATAATATAAGAAATTGAGTGACTTAAGTGAGACAGAAGATAGTTGGATGATCTTTAAAAATATTGACAGATGTTGGAAGTTACAATCTTTTACAATGGTCGTATTTTAAAGTGAAGATTTTGTCTCATTTTCTTTACTCCTCCAACACAAGAACTAACGTAGGCCAACATTGCTTTTTGTATCGCATGCTTTTTGTAATAGTTTACTAAAACTATAACTAGAAAAAAAATGTATTTAAATATTTAATTAAATTTTTCTGTGTGTCTTTGTTTTAATAATATGACTATCACTCCTTATCTTATACCCGTTGCGTTTAAATTTATCAGGATTCGTATCCATTTTTGTTCATTGAACTCAGTTTTGTGGACCTTAAAAATGTAATAAACACAGTTTAACCAATGTCTATGAATCAAAATCAAGATATCCAATTTAGGCCTTGAGAAGGCGCTTATGAACGTCAAAGCTACTACCGGCTCGGAAACATTTCTAGACGTCACCATCGTTCACGTATTGATCCACCCTATAATAGCCTTTAGATATTAGCACAAGTCTTTTTTATATTATTTGTTGTGTGTGTGTGTGTGTATTCATATACTTTTTTTATAACATGGCACTAGATTGCGCTGCAACATATCAACTATAGTTCGTTGAACACAATTTAAATAGTAACACAATAATCATTTTGATTTGAATCTAAATACTAGACATTGTGACAAACTGGTTGTCCCACGTTTTAGACTTAGTAAAACCGGTAATAGTTTTTTTGGAAATAGTGTTAGATTTTACAACAAGGTCCCAAGGGATATTACCGATTTGCCGGATTGCGAATTTAAGCGCCATGTCAAGCGGGTTTTAGTGTCAAAAGGCTATTATAGAGTGGATCAATATGTGAACGATGGTGATGTCTGGAATTGACTCATCTCTGTGCATCCATTAAAAACGATTGTGACATTTACTATTATATATAATATATTATTATTGTACATATTATATATATTTGTTAAAAAGATAAACCAAATCGAGTTTCTTGCCGGTTTGCCGGTTCGGTTTGTTTTCCGAACCGGTGGTAGTTTTGACGTTCATGAGTGCCTTCTTAGGGCCTAAATTGAATAAAGTGATTTTGATATTATTTTTTTTTAACACAACATATCAACTATTGTTCGTTCAACACAATTTAAATATTAACACAATAATCATTTTGATTAAAACTTAATTATTTACTATACAAGAAATAATATTTATCACAAACAATTAAACCAACAAAAAATAGCTCCGGTGTCGTGGGCACTGCCTCTTTTATAATTAAACCAATTTACCAAGTTAAACGTTTTATTCTTAAAATTATTTTATCCGACTTTGTTACCTCCAACGCCAATTTAATTCCGGACTCCACGGAGGTCACAACCTCAGACTTTGCTTCCGTCTCCGATACAATTATAACTTTAAATTTAGACTGTGTTTTAATTTCATAAATATCTTATTTTGCGCTTGAAAGCTGCGTTGCAATATGTATGCTTACGTTACTTACAAAAGAATAAAGAGATGAAATCTGTAATTTCATTTTATCAATAACTAGCGGGCCCGGCAGACGTTGTCCCACCCTAATTATAAAAAAAAACCGTGACAAATTATATACTAAAATCTTCCTCAAAAATCACTTTATCCACTGTTGAAAACTGCATAAAAATCCGTTCAGTAGTTTTTGAGTTTATCGCGAGCAGACAGACACGGTAGGAGACTTTGTTTTATACTATGTAATGATACTCGTCAGACAGAATCAGACAGAATCAATGACAGAATACATCCGGATGGTTGTTGGAACTATGACTGTGATACACAGATATGTTTGTACGCGCATTCGGCATTACGCTTTAACTATAGGACGGCGGTGATCACTTACCATCGGGTGACCCGTCTGTTCGTTTGCCTCCTATATAACAAAAAAAAATGATGAAATGTTGTATAGTAATGGTTCATACAATAAAGTAAGATAAAGAATAACATATATTACGACATTGTACATATACAAACATAGAAATGTCTATATAATTTTATACGTATTATACATTATTGTGGACTGAATCGAAACAAAATAGAATTAATCCGAATCATTATATTTTCAAATGGTTTCTATTAGAAATAAAACAAAAACAATCCTCAAAGATCACAGAAAAGTTATAATTTTGGTAATTGCATGTTCTGAGATATTACAAGGAAGAACTTAGATAGTAATGTAATTACTTGTATATCCTTTAGGTTTTTTAGGATTAATATTATCATGGGTTTGTTTTTTTTTATTTATCATTTTTGTCATTTGATTGATCATGGGTTTGATTTGCTTCTTACGTCTTTGTTATGTTTTCTGATTGTATTACACGAGAAATTGGTTTTAGTACACTGCACAAAGTCTATATAATAAATAAAGCCCATTGACTATTAATTTGCATACCAAATTTAATAAAAATCTGTTCCAGATACAATATTTATATTCTATCAGCAGCCTTTATATAGAAGTGGAGAAAAAGGTATTGGCAATTTGTATGAAAAATGATAACTAATAAGGGAAAGGTGGAAGAGCAAACTATCTTGTGCCGCCTATACTTGGGTGGGATAAGGATAACTTTTTTAAATATAATTTGATAACCATTACATTGTTAGCCTTTATAATAAACATTTACCACAGTATTTTGCTAAATAGACTGAAATAATTACGGACTTATTTCACATAAATATAAACTAAACTTTTTTGTAATATATATATGTCATAGGAGAGGTATACGAACTGGTGGGTCATACCTGATGTTAAGTGATCACCATCGTCCATGGACACTTGCAACACAAGGGTAGTCACAAGTGCGTTGCCATCCTGTGTTTGGGGGAGGGGAGGAAGGGAAGGGGTAAGGAGAGGAGAGGTGGGCTTCCGGCTCTCTCACTGACCGAACGAAACGCAACAATGCAAGCATTGTTACTTCACGTCGGTTTTCTGTGAGAAGGTGGTAGTACCCCGGGCGAGCCAACCCATTCATGCTGAAACCAGTAATAGATTCAGTGTGGCTCTACCACCTACAAAAACTAAACTTGAGAAACAAATACGTAGAAATGTTAGACCAGTAGAGTAATTTAATATTCTCAGTTTTACAATAGGTACTATAACAAAGAGGTAGAGATTACGTACATTTTTTAGGAAGTACTCACAATCTTTGAAATCAATAATAATAAACGACTTTGAAATTTTGTCACTGATACAAAAAAACATTAAGGCATAGCTAAACATCATTGTGTATACATTTTATAGGTTAGAGAAGTGAAGAAACTTTTACGAGAAGTTTCTTTACGAGAAGAAAATTAGTTAGTTTGGTTTTAATTTAGAGACAATAAAGACGAAGGGAACGCCGAAGCCAGCTAGTACTAGATATATCGACGTATTGTAGATCGAAGTTACTGCACCTGTAAGTTTAGGATTATACGTATAAAAAAAATGTGCGTGGAGTCCCTCGGCGCGGAAGAAGTGAAAGTTCGTAATGTGGAAATGAAAATAGCAAGGGGTAGAAATTGATTTTTAGTGAAATCATATTGTTTCTTTAAGACAAACTTTATTAACGTAGCTTACAATTCACAATTGATCGCATCTTTTAATTATCATTTTCGAGTGGAGAAATATCCAAATCTATAACATTTACAATGAGATTATGATAACTAAAGTAAGATACGAAATGTTTGATTATTTTTCTCGCTCTATCTCTTTCTATTCCCCCTCCCCAGGAGCGTTGAACGTTTAACGCAACAGTGCTTTCATACCCCTCCTTGAACGTTTAACGCAACAGTGCTTTCATATCCCCTCCATGGTAGCGTTAAACGTTTAGCGCAACCTTGTTGGAAGTCGCATTAGAAGTTTCACTTCAAAAAACTTTAACAACTGGTGTTTAAATTATATACAAACAACAAAGCAACTGCAACAGAAAATAACCATTAATAAATCGTATTAAGGAAAGCGGACGGGAAATTAACGACATATTATTCACCTATAAAGGTGACTAAATTAATATGAAATTTGATTTTACTCGTCAGTTCTGTTACATTGAATCTAATGCGTGTTACAAGTGACACAGTCATGGTTGTATCAAATAGCACGTACTAATTGAATAATTTAAAATTCATATCCATTGATATAAAAAAACCCAAGATGCACACTTAACGTCTCACAGCCGGCACATAAAAATGAGTGCATTAAGCACTCATTTCAAATAGTATCGCATGGCTTCCGTCCTTGTAAAAACAACTTTAAATTATTCAGGTAAGGCTGAATTTGCAAAATCACAAGTTTATCGCATAAGTATAACCACGTATATATATTGGGGAGTTTTTTGCGGGTCGGTTTTGAGCGCTACTTCTATTCGACACTGTGTGTGTTGGGTTTATGCGTACAACAAAAGAAAAGATTTTTGTGTGAAGACTCTTACGTAGTTTGTATGACGTTGCTGAGCTGTTAATATCAAAGCTCTAAAAAGATAATCTATGTAGTTTATGAAACATTTATGAGGTCGCATCGAAGACGGGCAGGGTCGCTAGTATATTAATAAAATTTGACTTTTATCTTTATTTGGGTTTACCTTTGAAACGAGTAGACTGGTTCTGTTTAAGACTTTTTATGGCAGAGAACTTTTTATGTACTATCTAATTAGCATATAATTAGGATTTTTTATATGCACTAAGCAGTAATGGAAAAACAAAGATAGGTAAATTAAAATCCATAGAAGTGCTGTAGAGGTTTACTCTTCGGCTGACTTTTTAAAACCCAGAACTCAAACTGGCGGATCGTGTTTAAATATACATATACCCAATTTTTTTTTAAATTATACTTTTACTTTACATAATTTGTTATTGTTCAAGTTCTTCAAATCTTATAATAAATACTAGCGGTCCAGACGGACGTTGTCCTGCCTTGATAATAAAAAAAAATCTAACATTCAACCCCAGCGCCATCTACCGGGTCCAAATGTGAATCTAAACCATTCTCGGATCCACTTGTATATCCACAAAAAAAATCATCTAAATCGGTCTACCCGTTTAGGAGTTCAGTGACATACACACGTACAGTATAAATTTATATATAAAGATAGAATTTTTTTAAACTTATTTTGCTAACAATCTGTTGGCTAGTGCATCGTAAGGTCTACATTCGTTTGGATGGAGCTTAAACCCTTATGGCCTTGGACAGTTCAGGGGTTAATCTAGATAAAGAAGAGCGCTATCGCCTCATACTGCGAGGTAGTTAGTTATGCTCGCAACGGAGGCGGCGGAAAGGGAGACGAAGCAGAATAGTCAGCTCCTCTCCCGCGGTCTACCATCACGGCGGCGTAGGGTCAATGATGACCTGAAGCCGCCGTAAAGAGGGTCTGGGGGCGATGAACGCGAGTACGTCCGTCGCTCTGGCAGTTTTTGTGCACAAGCCCGTGTGGTTGAGGCGCATTGTGCCGATACGCCCCCACGATCGTCGTGGCAACACTCGTCTTCCCCTGAGGGGTCTACCGCTCTGACCCCTCAAACCGCGAGACCCTGATGAGGGTCCGACCCCTGCCGGGGAGTAGGCGCACTGCCGGACGGCAGCTCCTGCTCCCCAGCCAGTAAGTGTGAGAAGGCACCATGGGGTTTTAGTCCGTGCAAGTCGGACATACCCCACACTCAGCTGCCTTGCTAGAATGGGTATCTATATGGATACACAGAAAAAAAAGATAAAGTATGTTTCTCTCATGAAACAGGAAATTTTCATGAGCACTGGAAATGAAAATAGGAAGGGGTAGAAATTGATTTTTAGTGAAATCATATTGTTTCTTTAAGACAAACTTTATTAACATTGCTTACAATTCACAATTGATCGCATCTTTTAATTATCATTTTCGAGTGGAGAAATATCCAAATCTATAACATTTACAATGAGATTATGATAACTAAAGTAAGATACGAAATGTTTGATTATTTTTCTCGCTCTATCTCTTTCTATTCCCCCTCCCCAGGAGCGTTGAACGTTTAACGCAACAGTGCTTTCATACCCCTCCATGGTAGCGTTAAACGTTTATCGCAACCTTGTTGAAAGTCGCATTAGAAGTTTCACTTCAAAAAACTTTAACAACTGGTGTTTAAACACTGAAGTATAATACAAACAACAAAGCAACTGCAACAGAAAATAAACATTAATAAATCGTATTAAGGAAAGAGGACGGGAAATTAACGACATATGATTCACCTATAAAGGTGACCAAATTAATATGAAATTTGATTTTACTCGTCAGTTCTGTTATATTGAATCTAATGCGTGTTACAAGTGACACAGTCATGGTTGTATCAATCATCACGTGCTAATTCAATAATTTAAAATTCATATCCATTGATATACAAAAACCCAAGATGCACAGTTAACGTCTCACAGCCGGCATATCAAACTGAGTGCATTATGCACTCATTTCAAATAGTCTCGCATCGCTTTCGTTCTTGTAAAAACAACTTTAAATCATTAAGATACGGTTGAATTAGCAAAATCATAAGTTTATCGCATAAGTATAACCACCAATATATTGGGGAGTTTTTGCGGGACAGTTTTGAGCGCTACTTTTATTCGAGACTTATTTATGTATGTCAATGCGTATATCAAAAGAAAAGATTCTTGTGTGAAGACTCTTACGTAGCTTCTATGACTTTGATGAACCGTTAATATCAAAGCTCTAAAAAGATAGTCTGTGTGGTTTATGAGACATTTATGAGGTCGCATACAGGATCAATGCGAAGACGGGGAGGGTTGCTAGTATATTAATAAAATTTGAATCTTATCTTTATTTGGGTTTATATTTGAAACGACTTGACTGGTTCTGTTTAAGATTTTTAATGGTAGAGAACTTTTTTATGTACTATCTAGTCAGCATATAATTAGGATTTTTTATATGCACCAAGCAGTAATGAAAAGACAAAGGTAGGTAACTTAAAATCCATAGAAATGCTATATAGAGGTTTACTCTTCAGCTGACTTTTAAAGACCCAGAACTCAAAATGGCTGATCGCGTTTAAATATCTACCCAATTTTTTTTTTAAATTATAATTTTACATTACATAATTTGTTATTGTTCAAATTCTTCAAATTTTATAATAAATAATAATCTAAAATTCAACCCCAGCGCCACCTACCGGGTCCAATTTTGAATCTAAACCATTCTCGGATTTAGTCGAACACCCATACAAAATTTTATCAAAATCGGTCTAGCCGTTTAGAAGGAGTTCAGTGACATACACGTACAGAAGCAATTTATATATAAAGATAGTATTTTTTTAAACTTATGTTGCTAACAATCTGTTGGCCAGTGCGTCATAAGGTCTACATTCGTTTGTATGGAACTTAAACCCTTATGGCTTTGGACAGTTCAGGGGTTAATCTAGATAAAGAAGAGCGCTATCGCCTCATACTGCGAGGTAGTTAGTTATGCTCGCAACGGAGGCGGCGGAAAGGGAGACGAAGCAGAATAGTCAGCTCCTCTCCCGCGGTCTACCATCACGGCGGCGTAGGGTCAATGATGACCTGAAGCCGCCGTAAAGAGGGTCTGGGGGCGATGAACGCGAGTACGTCCGTCGCTCTGGCAGTTTTTGTGCACAAGCCCGTGTGGTTGAGGCGCATTGTGCCGATACGCCCCCACGATCGTCGTGGCAACACTCGTCTTCCCCTGAGGGGTCTACCGCTCTGACCCCTCAAACCGCGAGACCCTGATGAGGGTCCGACACCTGCCGGGGAGTAGACGCACTGCCAGACGGCAGCTCCTGCTCCCCAGCCAGTAAGTGTGAGAAGGCACCATGGGGTTTTAGTCCGTGCAAGTCGGACATACCCCACACTCAGCTGCCTTGCTAGAATGGGTATCTATATGGATACACAGAAAAAAAAGATAAAGTATGTTTCTCTCATGAAACAGGAAATTTTCATGAGCACCGACTAGTTAGGCAATAAATGAAGCAGGCAGAGCCGCTAGCTGCATCTAGTTACCTATAACCCGGTTAATCATGGGCTTAAGTCTAACCACATCCGCCTTTTGATTAGCGAGACTTCGACGAACAAACTAAAACAATACAATTGACCTCACCTACATCTATCGTAATTGTTTATTGATTGATAACCCTTTCAGTAAATTGACTACTTCTTTCATGATTCATTTGATTACAGTAGTCAACTGTAGGGTATGTACCGTTATAATGATCTTATTTAGATGTTCTATTAGTATCATGTGTTATTTATTGTTTACTTGTTGGAACTATAATTTATAGTTATTGAAAACAATGTTATATAGTTTTACGAGTATAGTGTTGAAATATGAAGAAGAATTAGTTTAGTTCTTTAGTCGGATTAATCTCAGAAACGGTTACACCGAATAGGTCCGTTCCCTCGGCGTGGAGCCCTTGAGTACGCTGCTCGCGCGATACAGTGACACAAAATCTTACATCACTGCGACAACATTACACATATCACCTCCACACACGTGCACGCATACACGCTTACACATGCAGGTGGAAGGGTTTTATTTTTTCCCTTATCAAACTGAAATAGTTTAGAATATTATCCGATACGAAATATATATAGGAGTTGTTGAGGCATGTATGCTTGGTACACATATATGTTTCAACAACTCATATATGTATGGATAGTTAGCTTAGCTTCGGTAAGCTCAGATAAGTCGCGAATTGCATGTATCAGGCAACAGCCAAAGCCGAGGTGTGCGGCACACCTTTGAGCTAGTTGTCAAAATAAAATCGGCTGAGTGCCTTAAGCGCTCGCCTTAGTAGTCCAGTGAAGCTGCTAAGACCTCGTTAGCGTAGTCTGTTCGAAAAAAAAAATGTTACACCGAACTTGATGAGAACTTACAGACAGGAAGTGACTTTTCAAGCAGCCATGGTAAAAATTAATAGGAGTAACTTACACTCGGTGAAGAGGTAATAGGAGTTAAAAAGTGACTTATATATATGTAGGTAAAACAAACTGTGTACAGGTTTTATTATTTCATAACCACCAAATGGTGAATATAGCTATGCGGGTATTGTAAAAAGACCTTAGAAAGTGGTTATTAGGATACTGATTTCTTTAAAATAAGTATCACACATTCACGGAATTAGGATTATCGGAACTCATATTGAACATAGTTATTGTATAACGTTAAGTATTCACATACTCTAACAGTTAGTGTTACACGTTCATAGCTGTTTTTCTTTAAAGTTAGTGGAAATCTTAGAAGAGTAGTTTTTAATAAAAATATATTATAAGAAATACAGATCATAATAACAGTAAGACTGTGAAGAGATTCATTTGCATACAATCCCAAATTATTATTCGTTCACCAGGTAGATAAAATATCATATGGATTGATAAGTTCAATGGTGTTTTTTTGCATGACCAAAATAAAATATACATACGTATTACAACAGATTTATCACTATAAGAAGCATAGATCGACTAGTTGAGTTATACAGAGTGTGATGCTGTGTTCTATGCAGTCGACCGTGAGGTTTAAATCAACGAAGGGAAAAGTTCTGTTTGTCTCGTATCTGCAAGTCAGCACGAAACCGGTAAAGGTTGCAGAGACGGGCTGTCCGCATTGTTAATGATTCAGACATTAGACAATTTATAGAGCGGCTTCAGTTGCGCAGAGACATTGCCTCACTGAGCGTGTTCTACCGTTTGTATCATGGCGAGTGTTCTGAAGGGCTATTTAATTTAATCCCTTCCTCTCCTTTTCATATCCGAACCACGCGCGCTGGGCTTCGGAGCCATAGTTTTACGGTAAATCCTATCTGGGCACGAACTAAAAAGTTCGCAACTTCTTATCTCTGCCGTACCGTGAAGCTATGGAACAATCTCCCGGCCAGTTTGTTCCCTCCTTCCTATAATATGGGGTCCTTCAAGCGTCGTTACGCTTGAACGCTTAACGCTTCACGTTTGAAGAGACATTTATGCAAGTCGGCATGACAGCGAAGACCGGTGAGGGATTAGGGATAGCGTGTCACTCGATAGACGCCCGTTGTTTTTGGAACGTACTACTCACCATCAGGCACAGTACAGTCACTTTGCTGTGCCACCATAACAAAAAAACCATCGCCAAGTTGCGAACTGCCATTTTACCGAGTGGTTGCGCCGCGCTTTTATTTTTGAAGTGACAACTTCCTTAGTTGCTTTGATTCTAAAAAATAAATATTTAGAAGTGGAAAACTTATGGATTCACGTCATCGATGACCTCGAATGTATCATATGCATGTTTGAATTTTTGGATGGGTAAAATGTTTAACTTTCTCCTTACTCAACTATACGACCGGCATGCTCCTATGCATGCGGTTAAGCTAAAACACTTACCTGCTCCTTGGCTAAACTCTGATTTACGTAAATTAATGAACAAAAGAAATATCGCTAAATCTAATTATAAAAAAGATCCATCTGAAAAGAACAAAACCAAATATAAGTACTTACGTAATCGTTGTAGTAGGATGTGCAGAGATGCGCAGAGACGACATATTCATGCATCGATTGAACATGGTGACGGATCAAGAATATGGAAATTTTTAAAATCCGTAGGAGTTGGGAAGTCAAGAGATCTTGCGACGACTAGTATTGATGTCGAAGCTTTGAACCACCATTTTACATCTAATGTGCACAACTTCGATTTGGTCACGAAATCAGAAACATTGAAGAATTTAGTAAATTTGTCAAAACCGTTTTATGATAGCTTCTTCTTTAATCAAGTTACTGATAAAGAGGTAGAAAATAGTATTAAAGCTATATCTTCTAATGCAGTTGGAATTGACGACATCAGTCGTAAAATGATTCTTCCAATTTTAAATATTGTCCTACCTACACATTTATTTTCAATACGTCATTATTCTCTTCTACTTTTCCAGCTATCTGGAAACAAGCTACCGTTGTACCGCTTCCCAAGTGCAGTAATCCTGCTGACTTTTCCCAATACAGACCTGTTTCCATACTTCCTTTTTTATCAAAAGCATTAGAACGACTTGTTCATAAACAACTCTCATCATTTTTGCTCATTAATGATATTTTAAATCCGTTGCAATCAGGTTTTCGTTCTGGTCATAGCACTGTAACGGCGCTAGTAAAAGTCTCTGATGACATACGTCAAGGCATGGAAAACCAAAAGGTGACGATACTTACCCTTCTTGATTTTAGTAATGCTTTTAATACTGTTGATTATGACATCCTACTAGCATTACTTGAATCTATAAATTTGGCACCTTCTGTTGTAGGTTGGTTTCTTAGCTACTTGAAAGGCCGTCGTCAGCGTATCCGGATTGATGACAAATATTCACAGTGGTGCGAAATTACCTCTGGTGTTCCACAAGGAGGTGTACTCTCTCCACTGCTTTTCTCAATTTTTATTAATTCTATAACTAATTCTCTCTCCTCTTCTTTTCACTTATATGCGGACGATCTGCAGATTTATTACCAAACACCAGTGATTGATTTATCTAATGCAATAGACGTCATGAATTCAGATCTACAGAAGGTGAGACTCTGGGCTGAATCCCACGGACTTTCTCTTAATCCCAACAAATCCCAATGCTTACTCATTGGTAGTAGTAGGCAATTGCATAAGATAGACTGGAACTCTTTAGCACCCATCTGCTTAAATAATGTTACAATTCCCTATTCCACCACAGCCAAAAATCTAGGTGTAATCTTTGATAACAATCTATCTTGGAAAAATCATGTGAGTGAAGTCAGTAGAAAAATATTTGCTTCAATGAGTTCGTTGAGAAGAATCCGCAATTTATTACCTACATCGACTAAAGTCATGCTTGCACAGTCATTACTTTTGCCTATCATTGATTATGCTGATGTCTGCTACCTGGACGCTAATGAGGAATTGATTAATAAATTGGAGCGGCTACAGAATACATGCATTCGCTTTATTTATGGACTTAAAAAATTTGATCATGTATCTGAATACCGCTCAAAGCTTAAATGGCTACCCATTCGGCACCGACGAAATAGCCACACCCTGTCCCTCCTGTATAACGTTCTTCATAATCCCAATTCCCCTCCATACTTACAATATAAATTCGAGATGTTAGGTTGCAGAGATTCTTCATCACGCCGTCTATGCTCTCAACATATACTCAAATTCCCTATCTGTCACACTAAATTTTATAGTAAATCATTTGCAGTTCAAGCTGTACGCCTATGGAACGCACTCCCTTGTGATATTAGGCAGGCAAGATCCTTGACGTTATTTAAAAAATATCTCCACCGGCATTACCTCTCGCTGTCGTAATATAACTATTGTATTGCGTTATTTCTTTTTTTTGTTTCCCGACGTTGCTTAACTTCGGTGATCGGACGAGAAAAGCTTGCCGATAAGAATTTCAAAGCCCGCCCATAAGTTTCATTTTAAGAATCTCTACCTTCTCCAAACTAGAAGCACATCATTCTTTAGGTCAGGAGAAGGTCAAGCTTGGTCATGTAGTTGTAGTTGGTTACACATACATGAATTATTAAGGTACTTATTTGCAAGCCGCGTAAACCGTATTCCATTTCATTTTACGTAATTTGTTTTGCATGCATATTTTTATACTAGCTTCTGCCCACGACTTCGTCCGCGTGGAAGTTCCTATGGGCTAACGCTAAATCGCAGCGTAAAGAGTTTTATTATTATTATTATTATTTAGTGATTTCGCGTCACTGACCATCACCGATGACGTTGAGATGTTCGTGACGTATTGCGATTGTGTCATATTAGCGACGCAGCTAGTGTAGCGGCCTGTGTACGTGTAATAATATTGATATTGTGCAGTTCATCATATTTTTTGATTACACTTAACAAACTGTACAAAAATGTATATAATTATATTATTGTTCGAAGTACCAAGAGATATGGGAACCAGCATTCTGTTAATAATTTCAATTTATAAATTATGAAATTTAAATAAGATAGACTATAATTCTGAATAAAGTATTTTTGATTTGATTTGATTTACATAAGGTACCACGCGGACGAAGTCGCGGGCATAGCTAGTATAAAATAATAATATCACAACAAATACGAATAAACAACAAAGAGACCTTTGGATAAAGTTTGTTCTAAAACTTTTGAAAGATACTTTTAAACGTAATCACATCTAGGTTCAATGAATAACATTAAAGGGGTGCTTTTCAAGGTTAATTATTACGTAATTGCTTATCGTCGGAACGCCGTATGTTCGAACAAAGGGAAGCGGGCGGGATTGCGCGGCACGCCGTGATTCATTGCTTTCCTTATTATTACACCACTTCGTTTTTGTGTAAATCACCTGACATTGAGTGTATACCAGTTTTGTTTTTCTCTAGATAATCTATCTATACTTCTATACTAATATTATAAAGAGGTAAAGTTTGTGAGTTTGTGACGTTGTGACTTTGTAGGGGGTAATGTCAGAAACTACTAAACCGATTTTTTAAATCTAAACTAAACTAACAAACTAAATTCTTTTTACCATTAAAAAGCCACGCCCTCTGTGAGTGTCATAGGCTATATAACATCACGCTAAGAGCAATAGGAGCGGAGCAACAATGAAGAATGTTTTAAAATCGGGGATTTTTTCCTTTTGAGAGCTTCCACTGCGTCTTAGCCCAAAATAACTATTCCACGCGTACCAAGTTACGGGCAGAAGCTATTAACTAATGATATTATCTATACTAATATTATAAAGAGGTAAAGTTTGTGAGGTTATAGGGGGTAATCTGGGGAATCGGAGAAAAAATGGTCGAACGAAGACGTTTCTTACGAACGCCACGTTGACGATGAGAGATATATGATTGAGTTCTAGAGAAAAGTTGTACCTTGATAATGCCTATTACCTCCCAACGAAGTGGGTACGGGTCAGCTAGTTAGTTATATATTAGTATATTTTTCAATGATTAAGTACGAGAACCGACTAATGATTATCCTGTAAAAATATTGCTGGCGACTAACCAGTCGCGCTGTATATAGCCGGTAGTAATAAATGACAATGTGGTCTCAGTTGCGAGTTTACGCTAAATCTAGAATGGACTGGCTGTTAAGTGCAGCTGCCGAAACCAATCAAAAGGTACTTAGCGACACATTTTCAACTAGAGTGTTGATAACTAGCCAGTGGGACTTGTAAAAAATCCTACTACCATGATATATTGACCAAATAGCTTCATTACGCTAAGAAAAAAAAATTTAAAAATGTTAAATTAGAAAAAAAATTGACATTGGTGTGTAATCCAATACTATTTACGGTGAATTTATTCGTACACAAAAACAACTTAACAGCCAGTCCATTCTAGATTTAGCGTAAACTCGCAACTGAGACCACATTGTCATTTATTACTACCGGCTATATACAGCGCGACTGGTTAGTCGCCAGCAATATTTTTACAGGATAATCATTAGTCGGTTCTCGTACTTAATCATTGAAAAATATACTAATATATAACTAACTAGCTGACCCGTACCCACTTCGTTGGGAGGTAATAGGCATTATCAAGGTACAACTTTTCTCTAGAACTCAATCATATATCTCTCATCGTCAACGTGGCGTTCGTAAGAAACGTCTTCGTTCGACCATTTTTTCTCCGATTCCCCAGATTACCCCCTATAACCTCACAGAAACTACTAAACCGATTTTTTAAATCTAAACTAAACTAACAAACTAAATTCTTTTTACCATTAAAAAGCCACGCCCTCTGTGAGTGTCATAGGCTATATAACATCACGCTAAGAGCAATAGGAGCGGAGCAACAATGAAGAATGTTTTAAAGCGTGATGTTATATAGCCTATGACACTCACAGAGGGCGTGGCTTTTTAATGGTAAAAAGAATTTAGTTTGTTAGTTTAGTTTAGATTTAAAAAATCGGTTTAGTAGTTTCTGACATTACCCCCTACAAAGTCACAACGTCACAAACTCACAAACTTTACCTCTTTATAAAGTATAGATAGATTATCTAAAGAAAAACAAAACTGGTATACACTCAATGTCAGGTGATTTACGCAAAAACGAACTGGTGTTATAATAAGGAAAGCAATGAACCACGCCGCGCCGCGCAATCCCGCCCGCTTCCCTTTGTTCGAACATACGGCGTTCCGACGATAAGCAGTTACGTAATGATTGACCTTGAAAAGCACCCCTTTAATGTTGTTCATTGAACCTAGATGTGATTACGTTTAAAAGTATCTTTCAAAACTTTTAGAACAAACTTTATCCAAAGGTCTCTTTGTTGTTTATTAGTATTTGTTGTGATATTATTATTTTATACTAGCTATACCCGCGACTTCGTCCGCTTGGTACCTTATGTAAAAACAGCGATTATGAAAGTCATCTGAATGTATTAAGTCCATTTACTTATATCTACTTTTACTTACGCCGCGTGGTTATTAAAGTTACAACAATTTTAGATAAAGTGGACCGATTTTAATCAAACAAAAACTAAGTTATTCTAGAAGATATGATTTTCTTGGTGAGGTTTTATTGTGGACCCAGTAATTTAGCAGTGATGTGTATTCATAGAAACAGACAGACAGACATTTATAAAAATGATTAAAACGTATTTTATTGTTTTTTCCTAGATTTTTTCACGAAAATGGAAAAAGTACAGACACTTTACATTTCCATTCTTATTGTATGTATATGTATAGATAGAAGATGTTAAATGTGACCATGAATTGAAGGGTGCTAATCTTTACACAGTCACCCGGTATATATAGCTACCACCCTGAAGTTGACAATCTCTGGCCAAGTACTTTTTGGTATTAAATGTGACTATGAACTACAAAAGAATTGAAGGGTGTTAATCTTTACACATTCACCCGGTATATATAGCTACCACCCTGAAGTTGAAAATCTTTAGCCAAGCACTTCTCGGTATGTTCCGGCCGTGTTTACCATATTAAATACATCGTCATTGGACGTCACATGAGATAATGGTCAAACTCTAAAACTTATTAGTAAAATTCCTAGTAAAATCTTATTAAAAAATACATTTTATTGACATGTCAACAAAACACGCTGAACCTTATGTGACTAAAAATAAAAGGTAAGAAACTCTTATTTCACTACGATACGTAATTTTTTTAATCGGCTGAGTGACTTAAACGCTCCCCTTAGTAGTCCGGTGAAGCTGTTACGGCCTTGCTAGGCGAATAACGTAGTTAGTTCGAGAAAAAAAAGGTTTTTTTTGTGCATTTTTATTAGTACGTGAATGTTTGCAAAAGGTAATTATACCTTTTAATATAGTCAATGTATTATAAATATTACTTTGTACAATATCGTCACGTAACTTTTAATTAATTACTATTTAAGGTCGTTCGGAAATTACTTTCGATTTTTGCCAATAGAGGACTTAATTGTATTACTATACAACCAACATAATCCTTACTATCATGAAAAATGAACGTGAGTTTATTCGTTACGCTTTCAATACTGAAAATTATGGAACATTGCATATACGTTATAAGGACAGGGTTTCATGTAGAAAATATACGCTCTTC
>MU160886.1:4526-60948 GCA_015888305.1 Antheraea pernyi | reverse complement strand
AACTACAAAAGCATTTATGATAATCAAAATCACAAACACAAGTGTGAAAAACGACTTGTGCTACAAGTGATTCATTTGTAAGTTGTAAAATACACGTGTAGTTTCGATAAATGCATTGTTATTATGCATTACAAGACTTTTAACATTTGATAACAGGGCACGGATGTTTAATTTTTGCAAGTGCTAAATTTGTGACCAGAGATCAGATTTTTACCGTATTTTTATCTATATAATCGACGTACCTTTTTTCTATGAAATGCAATACTTTCCATTACATACTACATATTTGAAAACCGCTAAGGCGTGTCGCATTCCGAAATCAAAAACGTATATCCAGTAAGATTAGATGGGGTATCAGAGTGTTGTTATGCAACAAGATCGATAAGCTTATCACAATGACTGTTTTTGTTGTCGCGTTTCGAGATCAGCCAATGTATGTCCAGTTAATAAGAGGCCTGCATGCATACTTGATAGAGAGCACTTTTGAATCTGCCATCAAGTACGGAAGCTTTTGTTTTTAAATTTCTAACCGCTGATCTCCAATGGCGCTGAGCCGTGTGACAACAAGCTAAATGCACCAAAGTAACCGAACCTCGGTTTGGGTTGTTACCTTGAATACAATATCATGAATCTGACTAAACTTAGCCAGGTAGAATAATGATACATACGTGAGTTAGTGAGACATATCCGTTTACTTGCATGTGTGTCTTACGAATCCAAATATATTCATATGTTACCCAAACAATAATATAGCTAGAGTAAATTACCCAAATCACAAAAAGGGAATAACTAAAAACTAAAACCCTTTCCATCATATGTGTATGTACACGTATGTGAGGTGATTTGTATTGTGTGTGTTAAACTAGTGAATATAAATTTTCAGTCTTACTGTATCATACTAAAATATCAACAATAACTTCAAATTTGCATATACAGTAGAATCTCGTTAAGTTAAGTAAGTAAATCCCAAAGGAAACACAAGATGTTCTAAGTTATAGAGTTTTTAATTTATCAAGAGTTTATGTTACACTCGCAGTTTCGCCGCACATTTTCGATAAGGTCAAATTATGCCGCTTCTAAAAGTTTTCTAACCAGCCAATGCTTGCTTTAAAATTATGGATTTTCGGCGAATTGGCGAACTCTTCAGCTGCACTGTTTGTGTGAACTACGTAAATAAACATTGCTCCAAAATAGGGAATTCAGCAATGTTTCGTCTTTTTATATAAAAAAAGACTTTGTTACTTTTCGTTTTAAAATCACCTTACTTAAGCACATTTATCACACAGCACAGTTTCCTGGACGGTGATTAACAACTAATGATCGAACTAAGCCATTGTCCTAACCAACGCAAATACAGCTTTTAGGGATTTCAAATAAACAATAGGTGATTGGGAAGGTGATACTTATTGTTTGTGTTAACAATTTCATTTGTAAACACGTGCAACCAGACTCATTGGCAGACAGTTTATGTTGCAGAAAATTTTCCCTACCACACTCTAAAAAGTTTCATCTCAAAATATTTTTCTCCGTTGTTATCTATGAGAATATATTATTTTCGACTTCACCATGGTAAGAGCTACACACCCTGTTATTAATAGGAGTCTGTCTTGAATCATGAATTACTTGTGATTAGTAGACGATGTTATAATACGAGAATAGACGTTTGCACTACTCGGTAATGTAATATTACATTCAGCTTTTGTTGATATATACGCTAAATGACGAAAATATATCGAATATTCTATAGCCCTATGTCAGTCAGTGAATGTATCACCGTTTTTTTTTTCGAACTGACTACGCTATTTACCAAGCAAGGTCTTAACAGCTTCACCGGACTACTAAGGCGAGCGCTTAAGGCACTCAGCCGATTTTATTTTGACAACTAGCTCAAGGGTGCTATCTCTTATATATATTTCGTATCGGATAATATTCTAAACTATTTCAGTTTGATAAGGGGAAAAACTTGCTTTTGTAAGCGTGTATGCGTGCACGTGTGTGGAGGTGATATGTGTAATGTTGTCGCAGTGATGTAAGATTTTGTGTCACTGTATCGCGCGAGCAGCGTACTCAAGGGCTCCACGCCGAGGGAACGGACCTAGGCTTGAGCAGCTGCCGAGGGGTCCTAGTCTGGTGTGCGTGACTACGGCGGTGTGATCTGTGGTTACGCGGGCGTGGGTGTATCACCGTTGCTCCTATCAAATGTACCTATATAAAAATAATACTAGTATATAAAATATTTTAATATAAAAATTATTGGAAATTAGTAAACTGAGCAACCATATTATTGACTAAGTGTTTGTACTGACTTTGATGCTCATAAAAAGTGACCGACGGCTAGAAGAAGGCCATTCTTGCTTCTATAATTTGACAATTTACATTTCTATGGATATAACCATAGGTGTTGTTTACTATTTCACTTTTATAATTTACTATTTTTCTCTTGCTTCTTTCCTCTACTTATATTTTGAAATATTCACAATAAGTCTATGTCATTCCCTAGATCCTAGGTTACCTCTATGTCAAACAAAATCGCATTTGCCTCAAAGCTTCTGATGTGAACTAGTAACAAACAAAAATACTTAATTCTGTATTTATTTTATGGAATTCGATTGGTCTTTATTGATTGTAATTTAATGATACTGACATCATCCGTGATGAGGTAATTTTTTTTAAGCTACCCATTTATGCCCCAAATTATAAGTCATTTTTAAACAAAGCGGTTTTTTTTTTCAAACGTAAATATTAGAAGGACAGGACGTATGTCTAATATGGCAATGACAGTGTTGCTTTGAACAGTTGAAGATGGTAAAAAATAGATATAGGAGATAGTAGAAGTATTATCACGTTGTCACGTTACCACGCTTCATTAAAAGTAATAATGTTTTAGAACACGCTAATGTTCGGATACCGCATCCATCGACATAAGTTCAAACCCTTATGAATGTCAGTAACTTTGGGTGAAAAAAGCATCGTGGGAAACCATAGCATTTTGGCATGGCTTTTTCTAAACTTGCCTACTATCACCCTTAATTTGAAAATTTGCTGCCAAGCATATGTATATGTATTCCGGCAACTATTCAAAAGGTTGCTAGCCCCGTTGCTTGCCCCGTCGCTAGGTTTTAGCATGTTAACCATCTTAAGGTGAGGTTGTGGTCAAACGGGTAACAGTGTTACAACAAAAAAGTTAAATAAGTATTAAATAGATACTTTACAATGGTTTCGTAATAAATGCACCGCGCTCGACCGAGGCAAGTTCGCGTTATCCTTTTTCGCACGTCTAACCTAACGTAAACAAAGCGAGACAAAAGAATAATATGGCGAACATACAGCGACCGCGGTGCATTCAATACGAAACCTTTTTAAAGCCAGGATTCAACATGTATTTAACCTTTTTGTAATAACACCGATAAAGTATAAAATATATAAAAGTTGAGGCAGTCTTAAGGAGTACCGACAGAATTAAATACACAAAACAATGAAATAACTGTATTATTTTTTCATCTTTTAAATCGATTATAGTCTGAATTTTTAAATTTCATAATTTGTCATTTCAACTTATGAACATTAGTCTGGTTTTTAAATCTATTTGGCATTCCCAACAGTAATTATTTAGACTTTTAGTAATTAATATAGACTTTATTAATTAATCGAACACATAGTGCACAAACTCAATACGAAATATTAATAATACATGTACGCAGACCGCTATACTCCGAGTCGCTAAGCTGACGCAAGCGCAATACGTTACGAGCATATCGGTGACGCGAACCCGTCAGTCTTTCTTCTGGCAAAAACCACTAAACGTGGCTAAAGACATTTTCACTTCAAAAAACGATAGATCTGAATAAAGTAATAAGCTTACACGGATGATTTTCTAGGCACAACAAATACATCCCAATTACATCTACTTTCCAGCGTTTAATAAAGGCATTTGGTTTTCAGCATGATCTTAAGTGATATTCCAAGTTAATCATAATTGCATTAAGCAAACAACAAACCATTTCCTTTGCAATGAAATTACTTCAGCCGAGAGCGTTGACCTTCCTGTTCTAACTAATCAATCAATTAACCAATTATACGGAACTGTACAATGCGGTGACGGTCTACATACGGACACACATCATCATATTGATTTATTGGACAATTACCGAACTATATGTGGTGCATAATGACTGAAACATTATACGGTGATACTTACATATAGTACAACAGTACGCATGTATTATGCAGCTTTGTCCACAGCTTTAAACCATAATAACTTTTGCATGTTTTTCACTTCCATTGACATAGATTTTACCTATTCTTTGGGATCCGCTTTCTGTATAAAATGGCCTATATCAACAATATATATATATATAAAAACTCACAGTGTTTTAGGATATAATACCTTTAACATATAAAATAATAATATCAAAACAAATATTAATAAAGAACAAAGAGAACCTAAGTTAAAGCTGTAAGGGGCAACCCGGCGTTAATAACTTTCGATAATAAAACGGAGAATAACCCCTCCCGTTTTGTTCATGCCATTTCCACGTTCACTTTCAAGTGAAAGTGAAATCACCCGACTGTTTAAATTTTCAGCCTGTATATATGCAAAGTTTCATGGCAATCGGCTAAGGACATTCCGCACCAAACTTTTTCACCGCTTTGAGTATGTCATTGAGGCAACTTAAAGATATATAAATTCCGATTTTATATCACTATGTTGATATTTTAATTTTGTTTTGTATAGAACCGTTTACAACTTTATACGCAGGGCCTAACTTACGGCTATATTCAAAAAAAATATGGCCAGGATTTTAGTTGATGTGTTATAGCATAACAAATAACCTCACATTCGCATTTGTAATATTAATTACGATTATAATGGCTACCAACGATTTTATAAAAGAAACTTATTAGCCACCATTGCCAAGCGAAAAGATTTGAATTTTTGTTTGTAATTTAATAAACTCAAAAAATACTTAACCAAATTTAAAAGTTATTTTCCATATATACAGCTACATTATCGACGAGTAACATGACCTATATTTTATTTCCGCAATTCACATTAACGTGAGCGGAACCGCGAACAAAGTGTACATTAAAATCGCAAGTTTTTATTGACGCTGCAGTTCGAAGGTGAAGTAAACGTTCTAAGTAAAACTATATAAAACTTTTTTGTTGTGACCGCATTGTATTTGATGATAAGAAAAGTGTAATCCACTATCAACGGTGACCATTAACAGATCTACAATATGACAACAGTCACTGCCGCTTCTCTGCATTTGAATACACACGATTTTCAAAACACGATTTGCCGTGCGATCTAATCGGCTATTGGTACCTTTACACCTAGCTTGGATATTGTAAACGATACCTTAATCATTTCAAAACTATTGACAATAATACCTGCCCTTGCTATAACATGTCTGTGCAAAACTTTGAACATCTGCTTCAAGAATGCCTCAGATTCTATGAAGAAAGTAGGGTGTATAATGCTTTGTAACAATTTTTGTATACTCCCCTTCGATCTTTTGGGCTTGATGGGGAAGGAAGCTGCTATCAAAGTTTTTGTAACATGTATCTAATCGGCTATTGGTACCTTTACACCTAGCTTGGATATTGTAAACGATACCTTAATCATTTCAAAATTATTGACAATAACACCTGCCCTTGCTATAACATGTCTGTGCACTTTGAACATCTGCTCCAAGAATGCCTCAGATTATATGAAGAAACTAGGGTGTATAATGCTTTGTAATAATTTTTGTATACTCCCCTTCGATCTTTTCGGCTTGATAGAGAAGGAGGCTGCTATCAAAGTTTTTGTAAAAAGCTGCCATCACTAATCCCAACGCATTTAACGGTCTTTGAAATTGCCACGACTCTCTGTCTTGCATCTAAATCATCTGGCCTTTACATAGAGTATATTCTCAGAAGTGGAAGCTTTACATGCAAGTATTATTACAGCTGACGTCTCAATCAACACAAGTATTATGTTTTCATATAGATAAAAAATACGAATGTACAACGATACATCACATGCCACAACACTCATAGCTAACATAAGAATAATTACATATAAGAGTCACATCTTAAAATAAAACTCTACTGGATTGTCTCGCCGGTCTAGTTGACATCTGCGATTCCACGATACGATATGACTAATCTCTGCGAAACAACTAAGCTGAGTCAACTTTATTAAAACTGAAAATGTGTGGTTTTATGAAACCTCCATACAAGTGAAACTTTTTTTTCGGATCGTAGGCATTTAACTGAACATTTTCACAAAATTATTCGCTTTAGCATATAGATATTAATTGAATGGTATGAAAATAATTGCTCTAAATCAATTATTAATAGATAGAATAGAGGAAATTGTTTGTATAGCACAAACGACGCCCGTATTTGCCTATAATGCGACACGACAAATTGCTATATACAACAAAAACAATTTGTTCGCACGAACAAATTATACGTGACCGCACAAGATGCAAGTACTAGTTTTCTTATCAGCCATAATATTGCCCCATCCGTTTATGTCATTGAACTATCGAGCAATAGTTCATTAATGGCCGACCACCCAATAAAACTCGAGTTACATACGTTTTAAGTGCTTAATTACTTCCCAAAGCCTTTTAAAGTTTGATAACGAGCGCTCGTTTATTTTACACTATACGATTTTTAATTACAAACGCCAGAACGACAGAAATTTCAGTATTTATACCACAATAAAATAAATCGATTATTAATAATAAAAAAATGCAAAAACAATAAACCACTCACTAGTTGTATTAATAAGAGATTTATTATCTACATTGTATCTGCCGAGAATGTCATCCTCTTTGGCAGGCTGGCTGAAACTTTTGTAAATATTATAAATAGAATGTCGTTCAAACAATTGAACGAATAAATGAAATGTGGCGTGTCGCTATAAATACCTTTTATGATAATTTTAATAAACAGTATATTTTACGCATTTCGAGTATTATTATTACGTTGTCCGTGTTAGTCTAGAATATTTTAGTAGTGAGCCGAAGCTCCTACAACATATTTGTGGGTAAAAAAGTTTCGTTTTATTCTTCCTCTATATTTCATTTACAAATATTATTGTACGGTTACGTACATTGCGTATTGCCCTAGATACTATGTGCACATTAGCACAGTTATATTAAAATTATATTTAATGAATAATTAATTTGCCAGTCGCAAACGTGCATGCAATAAGGTTGCACTACAGCACCACTGTAATATAACGAATAAAGTAATTGCAACATAACAAACAAGTTTATTCCCACAAACGGGCATCCAAGAATATAACGTTGTCCGTGTTAGTCTAGAATATTTTAGTAGTGAGCCGAAGCTCCTACAACATATTTGTGGGTAAAAAAGTTTCGTTTTATTCTTCCTCTATATTTCATTTACAAATATTATTGTACGGTTACGTACATTGCGTGTTGCCCTAGATACTATGTGCACATTAGCACAGTTATATTAAAATTATATTTAATGAATAATTAATTTGCCAGTCGCAAACGTGCATGCAATAAGGTTGCACTACAGCACCACTGTAATATAACGAATAAAGTAATTGCAACATAATATATATGTAAGGCTGGGACTTGCTCCTCACCCCATTATACTAAAATATTGTAAAACAAATATAATTCTTGCGTTGCTTTTATGCAAGAAATGTGCTTATGTAATGATGTTTTTAATTTGTAATATTTTTTTTAATATTAACTATTACAACATCTAGATACACGCTGACTTTTTCTACGAACTGTCTAGTGGTTTAAATCCCTGCTTACGCTGTGATAAAGTGCACTATAATCAACTTAGACATCTAGTTGTTTAACAGTAACAGACAGATTTACTTTCAAATTTACAATATAATAGGTTGAACTCAAAATTTTATATATAAATTTATTCTAAAAACTATATTTAATTTTAAAAATATCGCAACGATAAATCGTGTAGTACGATATAAACGCATTAAAATCCCAGTAACAAATCGAAGTGTTATTTTTGTACTACACCATTAGTCAAAGCGGTAAGGGTAGTGAGTTCAAAGTTCTCTATTTAACAACCACATTCATCACGTGTACTCATATTGTAGAAAGGGTTACAATGACTTTGGAATGAAGATGTCTATTTTTATATTTGTATAGTTTTCAGGAAGATTTATTTGAATTTAATTACTAAGACGTTAAGTGGTTATTCGTAGCCATAAAAGCTGAACGTACACGACATGTAACATTTTATACGAATTTGGAATTCTTCATTAAAAATATTTAATTAGTGGGACAGTGATAAATAGACTACTCATAACGGTACAAAAATATATAGATTTACTAGCTGATTCCCGCGACTTCGTCTACGTCTTTTATTATCTCTATTGTTTGTCAAATCTCAATATCTCAAAAGGATTAGGTAGCGTTTTCGAGAAAAGCTCCCAGGCGGCTTGACTTTTTCGACACTTCCAACAATTATCATTATATTTCAATTAATGTACAAAAAATCTTGACCAATTATATATCTCAACCTTCCTCATGAACCACTCTATCTATTAATTAGTATCTGCCCGCGACTTCGTTCGCGTGGAATAGTTACTTTGAGCTAACGCTCACATGCAGCGGAAGCACTCAAGAGGAAAAAAACCCCGAATTTGAAATTTTCTTCATTGGTGTTTCGCTCTTAGCGTGATAATATATAGCTTATAACCTTTCCCGATAAATGAGCTATATAGCTTTGAAATAATTTTTCAAATCGGACCAGTAGTTTCGGAGATTACCCCATACAAACTTACAAACTGTACCTCTTTATAATATTATTATAGGTAATATAGATTAAAACACCGTGAAAATCCGTTCAATAGTTTTTGAGTTCATCGCGAACAAACAGACAGACACGGCGGAGGACTCTAACTTACAATATGTAGTGATAACATACTAGCAACAAGGCGAGGTGTTGTCCACGATAAATAACTATGTAAAACCTAACAACAATCCGACTTGCAGACTAGACTCTGGTGACTAGAACAACACTCAAGTTGAAAATCTGTCACCAAGCAACTGTTGGTGTGTTCCGACAACTAAACTTGACAACCTCCTCTGGGTTTAGCGTGTTTATCATCTTAGAACGCATCGACATTTAACATTAAATGATATTATGATCAAATGCTAAAACCTAGAAAGTATTAAAAAAAAATACAATAAAGCAGCCATAGAATTTGTAGGTAATAGTTAAGGTTCTAAAACGAAAGTCTCACAGCACATTACCGATTTACTGCCGTACTTATAGGATGGATCGATATGTGAACGATATTTTTTTTTATATCATAGGAGGTAAACAAAGAGTCGGGTCACCTGATGTTAAATGATCATCACCGTCCATAGTCGCTTGCAACATCAGAAGAGTCGCAACTGCGTTGCCAGCCTGTGTTAGGGAGGAGGGGAGAGAGGGTTCGGGGAGGGAGGAAAGGGAAGTAGGCCTCCGGCGCTCTCACTGACCGAACGAAACGCAATAATGCAGGAACGTAACAGTTCCCGTTGGTTTTCTGTGATAGGGTGGTACTGCCCCGGGCGAGCCGACCCATTCATACTAAAACCAGTAATAGTTTCAGCTTGACTCTACCACCTATGAAAGTGATATCTGGAAATGACATTCTTGTCTGTGAATCGGCTGAAAACTATTGTGGGTAATGCCTTCTTAAAACGATATACCAGATGGAGTTTCTAGCCATTTCTCATAGAGCTATGACGTTCAGAAACGCCTTCTCAATACCAAAATTCATTCAAATATTTTCGATTTTAATGCAGTTCCATTTTTTGGAACAAAGTTCTTTAACGCGGCTTGGGATATGAGTCGATAAGTAGAAATCGTAATGTAGGAAAAAGTGTTATCCGTGCGACTTTCTCATCAGTCATTTTCTATTGCATACGAGCCTGTGTGAGTATGAATATCAAAATTCGACCAGACGAGTATCAAGCACTGCCGATTATATAATCTCAATACTGGACGAATAGAAGTTTTATTACAGTTTGTAGTAATTCAAGTAGTACTAGCAGACGCCGTATCACTGGTACTTGTGTATTCCATCAAGGAAATTTAGGGCAAAGGGCAAATAGATTGATGTGTTTCTGTTTTTTTAGTATTTCATTGACCGAGCTCGGTATAGGGCGCTATTATTAATTATAGCTTCTCCCCGCGACTTCGTCCATGTGGAATAGTTACATTGAGCTAATGCTAACACGCAGCGGAAGCTCTCAAAAGGAGAAAAAAAAACGATTTTAAAACATTCATCACTGGTGCTCCACTGGTGTTAGCGTTAACACCGAAACAATTTTTCATATCGGACCAGTAGTTCCTGAGATCAACGCGTTCATCTAAACAATCAAACTCTTCAGCTTTATAATATTAGTATAGATTATTGTACACTAGCTGTGCCCGCGGCTTCGCATGTATTAATGCAATTTACTTATTTACTCTTCTCTCGTAGTTAAGTCGGGTCGTCATTAAAATTACAATAACTTTTGATAGACCGAACCAATTTTAACGAAACAAAGACTAAATATTACTCGAAGGTATGCTTTATGATTTTCTTTAAAAAAAACTACTAGAGTGAGCCCAGTACTTTAGCAGTAACACCTGTCCAAACAGACAGACATTTGTAAAATTGATTGAAATGTTTTTTTTTTTTATGTCATAGGTGGCAAACGAACATGTAGGTCACCTGATGTTAAGTGATCACCACCGTCCATGGACACTAACAACACCAGAGGAGTCGCAAGTGCGTTGCCACCCTTTGGGGGAAGGGTTAGGGGAGGGAGTGGGAGAGGAGAGACAAATATCTAAAAAGTACAAATATATTCGATTTACATTCTTATTATATGTCTAGATGATTATAGTTTTCTTTGAAATATTTTTAATTTTAATTTCATTCGGTTAAGCTAACACATAATGATAAGATTTTTTTTCTATAAATCAATAAATTTTAGTGTTTATCCATAATCTCATCATAAATCACGATATGATATAAGATGTTAACACGCCAAGCCTACAGGGGACTGGCTTTTAAACGCAGCTGCAGGACCACACCAACTGTTGTTTGGCTACAGGTTTTCAACTCGAGAGTGGTAGTTAGCCACGCTGAAACTATTACTGGTTTCAACATGAATGGGTCGGCTCGCCCGGGGTACTACCACCCTCTTAAAGAAAACAGACGTGACGTAACAGTGTTTGCATTATTGCGTTTCGTTCGGTCAGTGAGAGCGCCGGAGGCCCACCTCCCTTCCCCTCTTTCTCTCCCACCCCTAATCCCATCCCCCAAAGGGTAGCAACGCACTTGCGACTCCTCTGGTGTTGTTAGTGTCCATGGACGGTGGTGATCACTTAACAGCAGGTAACCCACCTGTTCGTTAGCAACTTATGACATAAAAAAACAAAAAAAAAACGATGCTAGCTACCAAAAAGCCTTATCACAATGCCATGGTTCCTTCACGATCATTCGTTTACTGGAAGATCAGACTCAGTTTCAAGGATTTGAACCTACGTTATTTGACGCAGTGTCCGAGCATGATGTCAACTTAGTCATCATATTGACATTTTAATAAATATTAACGAAGCTAACTACCTAAAACTTATAGGTATATTATATACCTATAATATAATATATATACAAACAGCTGAATTGAGGGTAAGTTAAACTTTGATCTTGAATAACTTTTGACTGAGTTGATTTATCAAAAGTTGACTTCAGGCCTTTTTTGTAGAGCGTTACATTATCTACAAAAATAATGAATGGGTATTGCAATACGATATATCGTTCATTAGTTATATAAATAAAAAAAAAAAAAACTTTTTCCTGTGTTATACTTATGGGAAATCGAAAAGTGCGATGCGGACAACCTAAATATTAATATAAAGGGCTCATATTTTCAGAGGCCTATTTTGGCATTAAAACGAAACTATTGAGCGTGGATCCGAGGAAAAATTTTTTTTTTTTTAAACGCCCTATTATTGATTATATAGTATAAACCAAAGTGCTCTCCCGTCTGTCTGTTAGCGATAAACTGAAAACTAATGAACGAATTTTCATGCGGTTTTCACCAGTAGATAAAATGATTTCTAAGAAAGGTTAATGTATATAATTTCTCAAAAAAAAAAAGTTTATGAGAGCGGTACAACGTCTGCCGGGCCCGCTAGTAATTTATTATTAATTTTATAAGTTATTTTTAGTGAATGAATATTGTTATTAAAGTAATAAATGAAACTTTTAAATTAAGGAATTTTACTCCTGGTGGGCCAAAACACACCGGAGACATAAAATTTAAAAAAAAGTGCTTCAGGTGATTAAGCTACATGGCCGTGGATAGCAGTTCGCGTAACGTCATCAAAAATTAACTTTCACCGTTCGCTAAAATTGTATTTAAGATTTAAAAAAGATGCCAACAGCTTCCATTTATGGTGATGACCGGTGTATGAGCCCTGCGTAGGAGCGGAAGAACAAGGAGCCGGAATTCGGTCGAGTGGCGTTTATTTTCACTTCACTACGAGAGTTCGGAGCTTTTTCGGTGCAGCGCCATCGTTGTTATTAAACCAGCAACAAAAAATGTAATCCTATATGTACAGTACACCGTGCTCCTACACTACATAAAGAGATATAATCTCATATGTTCAACTTCGCATACCTTTCTATGGTTTTTAATTATTTATTTATTTTAATTAAGGGTTGTGGCAAAACATTTACCTAAAATTAAATTGAACAGCTTGAAAAATGAAAAACATAAAAAAAACACGAAATCAAATTGTTACGTTTTATTTAATATCACAGATTTAAATACATGTATTACGCTAAGTTAGTACAATAATAAGTATAAAAAACACATATCTTTTAATAAATACATATACACAGTCAGTTATAGTATACACAGTAACTTATATAAACATAAGTTATAATTGTTATAAATAACTTCGAAAAGTACAAATATTTCTACAAATCTCCAAGGAACGATTAATTCATACGTATTACTCCTTATGTATGACAATAACGAGTTTAAAATAATAATGAATTTCGTTATTTGTTATAAGCTGTTGTAAGTTATTCTGCTGTTGGATAGTTTGCTAATTTGTATCGTATTACAATGCGTTACGTTACAAAATGTAATTCATTGTTCGCGACAAACTTTGAACAACACGGAAAGATATCTCTTTTACACCTGTTACCTGTTTTGTTATTTATTTGCGTGTTAGATAACGGATAATGGAAAATAAATAGCAGGGTAATTATGTATTCGATAATTCGTTATTTATAGGGCAGAAATAACGCTTCAAATGCTGTTATAATAATGACAATCATTGCTCTTAGTTATTGGCACAATAAATATTTATTATTAAGAAATATAATACTACAAAATTGGTTTACAATAATTTATAATGCTTATAATAAACAAAGATTTTCAGTTAACGTTTTTTTTTTAATTTAAGTAGCAGAAAATGTGAAAAAAAATCCTAATAATGTAAGGGTTTAAAAACTAAACGTCACTGTTCACTTTTCTTTTAATCTTTAATATTACTAAGTATTAAAGCTTAGTATTATTAAATGAATATTATACAAGCATTTATAAATAAAATGTCGTCGAAAAAAAAAATTCCATTTTTTATTCCTACAAATCATAAACAGTTATGTATTTTCTTTTACGCCCTTGAATTAAAATTTAATGAAAATAAATATAGTACTGTGAAAAAATATTAAAAAATAATAGCTATAATAAAATAATAACTACGTATACAACATTGGTTAATTTTTCACCATTGCGCTCTCCGAGTACACCACAAGAAAGCTCTCGCCGACTGTTCGACTCTTACATTAATATTAACATAAAGGATATTATCATCTACTATAAGTCTTATATCTGAATACTCCTGTATAAAGAAATTTACCTATATATAATTAAGACAAATAAAGTAAACAATAATACATGAACTAGTGTCTTGTTATAAACTCAAGCATTCCCTTGTGAAGAACCTATTATCCAAAAATACTAGTGTGAAATATTAAAAAAATTCCATTTTTTATTCCTACAAATCATAAACAGTTATGTATTTTCTTTTACGCCCTTGAATTAAAATTTAATGAAAATAAATATAGTACTGTGAAAAAATATTAAAAAATAATAGCTATAATAAAATAATAACTACGTATACAACATTGGTTAATTTTTCACCATTGCGCTCTCCGAGTACACCACAAGAAAGCTCTCGCCGACTGTTCGACTCTTACATTAATATTAACATAAAGGATATTATCATCTACTATAAGTCTTATATCTGAATACTCCTGTATGAAGAAATTTACCTATATATGATTCAGATAAATAAAGTAAACAATACCACATGAACTAGTGTCTTGTTGTAAACTCAAGCATTCCATTGTGAAGAACATATTATCCACTAATACTAGTGTGAAATGTATAAGTTTATTTCTGTCAACGCAATAATTGTCGGTGGTAGAGCTACGCTGAAACTATTACTGGTTTCAGCATGAATGGGTCGGCTCGCCCGGGGTCGTACCACCCGACAAATATTAAAAAATAATAGCTATAATAAAATAATAACTACGTATACAACATTGGTTAATTTTTCACCATTGCGCTCTCCGAGTACACCACAAGAAAGCTCTCGCCGACTGTTCGACTCTTACATTAATATTAACATAAAGGATATTATCATCTACTATAAGTCTTATATCTGAATACTCCTGTATAAAGAAATTTACCTATATATAATTAAGACAAATAAAGTAAACAATAATACATGAACTAGTGTCTTGTTATAAACTCAAGCATTCCCTTGTGAAGAACCTATTATCCAAAAATACTAGTGTGAAATATTTAAGTTTATTTCTGTCAACGCAATAATTGTCGGTGGTAGAGCCACGCTGAAACTATTACTGGTTTCAGCATGAATGGGTCAACTCGTCCGGGGTAGTACCACCCGACCCACAAAAACACCGACGTGAACGTAACAGTGCTTGCATTGTTGCGTTTCGTTCGGTCAGTGAGAGCGCCGGATACCCACCTCCCCTCCCCCTCCACATTCCTCACTCTCCTCTCCCCAAAACATAGGCTGGCAACGCATTTTCGACTGCCTTGGTGTTGCAAGTGTCTATGGACGGTAGTGATCACTTATCATCAGGTGACCCACCTGCTCGTTTGCCTCCTATGATATAAAAAAATGCATTCCAGTAAATTAATATTTCAATTTTAAATTTGATCATCTAATTAGTTTGAGATAAAGAAACAAATGTAAGTAAAATTGTATGATTTGTGTATGTATTATGTATTACAACGAACAATTTCAGTCTCTGAATGAGGTGAATAAACTAAAATATAATATTAAACACATATATAACTACTGTTAGGTTAGGTTTCTATTTATTATATTTCTTAAACTAAATTTATACAAAATATATATGATTTAGAGCGCCGGAGACCCACCTCCCCTCCCGCTACACATTCCTCACTCCCCTCTCCCCAACACATAGGCTGGCAACGCATTTGCGACTGCCTTGGTGTTGCAGGTGACCCACTTGTTCGTTTGCCTCCAATGATATAAAAAAATGCATTCCAGTAAATTAATATTTCAATTTTAAATTTGATCATCTAATTAGTTTGAGATAAAGAAACAAATGTAAGTAAAATTGTATGATTTGTGTATGTATTATGTATTACAACGAACAATTTCAGTCTCTGAATGAGGTGAATAAACTAAAATATAATATTAAACACATATATAACTACTGTTAGGTTAGGTTTCTATTTATTATATTTCTTAAACTAAATTTATACAAAATATATATGATTTTGCTATACTGAACCTTACTGAGTCAATACTTAGGTGTGAAGGCACCTAAAATTCCTTTTTTTATTTATAAATTGCTAATTGCACTTTTTTGTTATTACCGGTATATACTAGTAGGTACATAGTACCACAATATATCGTCTAGTTCAGATATTAATTGCTAATTTCATATTGGAATTGTCATAATAAAATCTTACACTATAATATTGCCGTTGCTATTTTGAGTGATGTAAGTTGATAATATATTGTAGCGCTAATCTAATTATGGAACTTTTATTGAACATGGTACTTAACAGTGTACTTGAATGGTTGTATCTCATAGAATTTTCTAGATTTAATCATTGACCAAAGTATCATTTTATACGAATTTTCAAAAATTTTAACATGACATATGGAGCCAATTTTGTCTTGTGTATATTACATCAACTAATAATACGTCCCTTATCTTCGAGTTTTAACAATTGTTAAAAATAAATATAATACAGAGTTTAAATTAAAACGAAGACAATCAACGAAGCTACCGATTCTCAACCAGAAAACGAATATATATCCTATATATTCATAACATAAGTTTCTAATCTTTTTATCTTCTACTAGCGGGCCCGGCAGACGTTTTCCCGCCCTGGTTATAAAAAAATCCTTCACAATACTTATATACCAAAACGTTCCTCATGAATCACTTTATCTACTGGTGAAAACCGTTTGAAAATCCGTTCAGTAGTTTTTGAGTTTATCGCGAACAGACAGACAGACAGACGCGGTAGAGGACTTTGTTTTATACTATGTAATGATATACATTATACACTATAAGAATGTAAATCTAACGTGTCGGAACTTTTTAGATTTTTGTGAAAAAAATTGTTTCAGGTGTCTTGGAATAAATAATAAAACACATTTCAATCATTTTTAGAAATGTTTGTTTGTTTGAACTTGTATCACTGCTAAAGTTCAATGTACACGATAAAACCTAAAAAAATAATAATAAAGCGTATCGAGTAACATTTAGTATTGGTTTCATCAAAATCGGTTCACTCTATAAAAAGTTACTGTAATTATAATGACGACGCGACTTAATTACTTTTATCTTCTACTAGCGGGCCCGGCAGACGTTTTCCCGCCCTGGTTATAAAAAAATCCTTCACAATACTTATATACCAAAACGTTCCTCATGAATCACTTTATCTACTGGTGAAAACCGTTTGAAAATCCGTTCAGTAGTTTTTGAGTTTATCGCGAACAGACAGACAGACAGACGCGGTAGAGGACTTTGTTTTATACTATGTAATGATATACATTATACACTATAAGAATGTAAATCTAACGTGTCGGAACTTTTTAGATTTTTGTGAAAAAAATTGTTTCAGGTGTCTTGGAATAAATAATAAAACACATTTCAATCATTTTTAGAAATGTTTGTTTGTTTGAACTTGTATCACTGCTAAAGTTCAATGTACACGATAAAACCTAAAAAAATAATAATAAAGCGTATCGAGTAACATTTAGTATTGGTTTCATCAAAATCGGTTCACTCTATAAAAAGTTACTGTAATTATAATGACGACGCGACTTAATTACGAGAGAAAAGTAGATACGTAAATACATTCGATCGATTTTATTAGTCACTGGTTATTACATTAGGTTCCACGCGGACAGAGTCGCGAGCACAACTCGTATTTTACAAGAATACTGATATGTATTTATGAGTATTTTAGTTAGTCTCATATCAGGAAAATCAATCAATTTCTATTATAACGTTGATTTGTATAAATACACAAATAAATTAATTAATCTTAAGATTATTTTACAATAGTGAGACATATTTTATCTCTATAACTCGTATCGACGTGCCCTGTCGGTAATGTCACGGCAACATCTACTTTTGAGAGGGGTGGACAGAGATCTGTCGTCTGTGATGATGAACACTCGCTAGATCTTGACGTCATCGTTCGAGCTGCAATTAACCGAGTCGAAATATGATCAATTCATAATTATATTACATTAAGAATATAATTTATAAGTTCCCTTCTCAATGTGTGTGTTTTTTTTAAAGATGAATAAGATTATTGTTCGTTTAAAAGTATAAAGATGAAAAGTCGATCTATAGTTTCAATTCCTTTCTTTACCACGAAAGGTACAAAAGTGCTGCATTATGTTAATAAGCTGAAATGTATTAAAAAAAAACCAATACACGGCATACCATTGTTTCAACATCAGTGTCGAATATAATACAAAGATGAAGCTTAAATATAAGCCATAACTCCTCAAAATTTTCAAAATCATAGGTTACATGATCTAACAATTTTATTTCAAGCAATCGTATAACAGTGAGTCGTTCGTTACATTTCAAAATTAACCAGGTTTAATTATAGTCGTTAATGTAAAAATTGTAATTTTTTATGACCAAATGTTTCCCTTCCCAATATATATATATATCTTAGAAGGCAAACGAACATGTGGGTCACCTGATATTAAGTGATTACCACCGTCCATAGACAACCAACACCGGGGGAGTTACAAGTGCGTTGCCAACCTGTGTTGCGGGGGAGGAAGGGAAGGGAGAAGCGGAGGGGAGGTGGGCCTCCGGCGCTGTGACTGACCGAACGAAACGCAACAACGCAAGCACTATTACTTCACGTCGGTTTTCTGTGTGTCGGGTGGTACTACCCCGGACGAACCGAACACATTCATGCTGAAACAAGTAGTAGCTTCAGCGTGCCTCTACCACCTACAGAATATATTCAATGATATAAAAAAATGCATTCCAGTAAATTAATATTTCAATTTTAAATTTGATCATCTAATTAGTTTGAGATAAAGAAACAAATGTAAGTAAAATTGTATGATTTGTGTATGTATTATGTATTACAACGAACAATTTCAGTCTCTGAATGAGGTGAATAAACTAAAATATAATATTAAACACATATATAACTACTGTTAGGTTAGGTTTCTATTTATTATATTTCTTAAACTAAATTTATACAAAATATATATGATTTTGCTATACTGAACCTTACTGAGTCAATACTTAGGTGTGAAGGCACCTAAAATTCCTTTTTTTATTTATAAATTGCTAATTGCACTTTTTTGTTATTACCGGTATATACTAGTAGGTACATAGTACCACAATATATCGTCTAGTTCAGATATTAATTGCTAATTTCATATTGGAATTGTCATAATAAAATCTTACATTATAATATTGCCGTTGCTATTTTGAGTGATGTAAGTTGATAGTATATTGTAGCGATAATTTATGGAACTTTTATTGAACATGGTACTTAACAGTGTACTTGAATGGTTGTATCTCATAGAATTTTCTAGATTTAATCATTGACCAAAGTATCATTTTATACGAATTTTCAAAAATTTTAACATGACATATGGAGCCAATTTTGTCTTGTGTATATTACATCAACTAATAATACGTCCCTTATCTTCGAGTTTTAACAATTGTTAAAAATAAATATAATACAGAGTTTAAATTAAAACGAAGACAATCAACGAAGCTACCGATTCTCAACCAGAAAACGAATATATATCCTATATATTCATAACATAAGTTTCTAATCTTTTTATCTTCTACTAGCGGGCCCGGCAGACGTTTTCCCGCCCTGGTTATAAAAAAATCCTTCACAATACTTATATACCAAAACGTTCCTCATGAATCACTTTATCTACTGGTGAAAACCGTTTGAAAATCCGTTCAGTAGTTTTTGAGTTTATCGCGAACAGACAGACAGACAGGTATCTCATAGAATTTTCTAGATTTAATCATTGACCAAAGTATCATTTTATACGAATTTTCAAAAATTTTAACATGACATATGGAGCCAATTTTGTCTTGTGTATATTACATCAACTAATAATACGTCCCTTATCTTCGAGTTTTAACAATTGTTAAAAATAAATATAATACAGAGTTTAAATTAAAACGAAGACAATCAACGAAGCTACCGATTCTCAACCAGAAAACGAATATATATCCTATATATTCATAACATAAGTTTCTAATCTTTTTATCTTCTACTAGCGGGCCCGGCAGACGTTTTCCCGCCCTGGTTATAAAAAAATCCTTCACAATACTTATATACCAAAACGTTCCTCATGAATCACTTTATCTACTGGTGAAAACCGTTTGAAAATCCGTTCAGTAGTTTTTGAGTTTATCGCGAACAGACAGACAGACAGACGCGGTAGAGGACTTTGTTTTATACTATGTAATGATATACATTATACACTATAAGAATGTAAATCTAACGTGTCGGAACTTTTTAGAATTTTGTGAAAAAAATTGTTTCAAGTGTCTTGGAATAAGTAATAAAATACATTTCAATCATTTTTAGAAATGTTTGTCTGTTTGTTTGAACCCGTATCACTGCTAAAGTTCAATTACGAGAGAAAAGTAGATACGTGAATACATTCGATCGATTCTATTAGTCACTGGTTATTTCAGTAGGTTCCACGCGGACAGAGTCGCGGGCACAACTAGTATTTTACAAGAATACTGATATGTATTTATGAGTATTTTAGTTAGTCTCATATCAGGAAAATCAATCAATTTCTATTATAACGTTGATTTGTATAAATACACAAATAAATTAATTAATCTTAAGATTATTTTACAATAGTGAGACATATTTTATCTCTATAACTCGTATCGACGTGCCCTGTCGGTAATGTCACGGCAACATCAACTTTTGAGAGGGGTGGACAGAGATCTGTCGTCTGTGATGATGAACACTCGCTAGATCTTGACGTCATCGTTCGAGCTGCAATTAACCGAGTCGAAATATGGTCAATTCATAATTATATTACATTAAGAATATAATTTATAAGTTCCCTTCTCAATGTGTGTGTTTTTTTAAAGATGAATAAGATTATTGTTCGTTTAAAAGTATAAAAATGAAAAGTCGATCTATAGTTTCAATTCCTTTCTTTACCACGAAAGGTACAAAAGTGCTGCATTATGTTAATAAGCTGAAATGTATTAAAAAAAAACCAATACACGGCATACCATTGTTTCAACATCAGTGTCGAATATAATACAAAGATGAAGCTTAAATATAAGCCATAACTCCTCAAAATTTTCAAAATCATAGGTTACATGATCTAACAATTTTATTTCAAGCAATCGTATAACAGTGAGTCGTTCGTTACATTTCAAAATTAACCAGGTTTAATTATAGTCGTTAATGTAAAAATTGTAATTTTTTATGACCAAATGTTTCCCTTCCCAATATATATATATATGTTTTTTTAAAGATGAATAAGATTATTGTTCGTTTAAAAGTATAAAAATGAAAAGTCGATCTATAGTTTCAATTCCTTTCTTTACCACGAAAGGTACAAAAGTGCTGCATTATGTTAATAAGCTGAAATGTATTTAAAAAAAAAACAATACACGGCATACCATTGTTTCAACATCAGTGTCGAATATAATACAAAGATGGTGCTCAAATATAAGCCATAAGTCCTCAAAATTTTCAAAACCATAGGTTACATGATCTAACAATTTAATTTCAAGCAAAAGTGTAACAGTGAGTCGTTCGTTACATTTCAAAATTAACCAGGTTTAATTGTAGTCGTTAATATAAAAATTTAATTCTTTAAGATATAACGAAGCCCAAATGTTTCCCTTCACAATATATATATATCAGGTTACCTGATGTTACGTGATTACCACCGTCCATAGACACTACCAACACCAGGGGAGTTGCAAGTGCGTTGCCAGCCTGTGTTGAGGGGAGGGGGAAGGGAAGTGGCCCTCCGGCACTCTGACTGGGCAAACGAACATGTGGGTCACCTGATATTAAGTGATTACCACCGTCCATAGACAACCAACACCGGGGGAGTTACAAGTGCGTTGCCAACCTGTGTTGCGGGGGAGGAAGGGAAGGGAGAAGCGGAGGGGAGGTGGGCCTCCGGCGCTGTGACTGACCGAACGAAACGCAACAACGCAAGCACTATTACTTCACGTCGGTTTTCTGTGTGTCGGGTGGTACTACCCCGGACGAACCGAACACATTCATGCTGAAACAAGTAGTAGCTTCAGCGTGCCTCTACCACCTACAGAATATATTCAGTTTTATTATCTTCATGGATAACATTTGGTCTTTAAAATAAAATCTAAAATCTTATTACCAACTAAAATTGAACTTGGCTTTATTTAAAATTAAATAGAGGGGGAAGGGAAGTGGCCCTCCGGCACTCTGACTGACCGAACGAAACGCAACAACGCAAGCACTTTGCGTTTCACGTCGGTGTTTCTGTGTGTCGGATGGTAGTACCGCGAGCGAGCCGACACATTCATGCTATAACCTGTAGTAGCATCAGCGTGACTCTACCACCTACAGAATATTTTCAATTTTATTATCTTCATGGATAACATTTGGTTTTTAAAATAAAATCTAATTAAAATAAATCTTATTACCAACTAAAATTGAACTTGGCTTTATTTAAAATTAAATAAATCACTGAAACAGGGAATAACGCTTCTTTTTTTAGAAACTTTTTTGCATCTGTTTCTCATTCATGAAACCGATTTTACCAGAACAGTTACATATACTTTGTTAATTGGACCCATACCATCTAATACTTGAATCTAAATTAAATTATGCGAATAAAATAAATAGTTGCATAAGTGTACATACAGTTTGTATAGCAACTAGAGGCAGACTCGACCGACGGACTGTACGGTTTCATCTCGTAATGGCCGCTGCCGGCCGACGACTGCTGTCTGCTTCGGTTCCCGAACGGGGATGAGTAGCTACGAGGGGAGGCGAAATATATGAGCCCATTAACAAATGGATGCGTCCCTTTTTCTAAATAAATATAGACTCTTCAATGGAAATAGCTTTATTATAAACAGAAGCTGTTTTGACATGATGAATGTTTTTATGACTCGCGTGTACACGCAGATCGGTTCGCTTTGAAAGTATTTTAATGTTTTTTTTTAATATAAACTAACAATGAATAGCACTATTACTTTTCTTGCAAGTATATTATGTACAAAGCCCGTAAATTAATGAACCTTAAGGTATTATTATTTGTTAAATCAAATATTTACTTATTTGAACCTGGAAACGTTATTTCTAATAATTTTGCTTTCCACAGATCTATGTCATATGATTTATCGGGAAAGACGAATATTACGGCAAAAGACGAGTAATTTGTATTAGGGCCTTGATAAAACATAGAACATATTTCCATCTAAGATACACAAAGTAAATAACGAAGCATGCATTAGTGGCCGGTTTCTGAGGTACTCGGTTAAACTACCAATTGAAAAAAAAAAATTGACTCAACAAAGTTATCCAGAAAATAAACTATCAAATGGCCCATTGAATTTTACTGACATTTATCGTATGATTATGTCTTCAGAAATAAGTTATCGGACCTATTGAACAGATAAACTAAAGTTAAAGTACCTCAGAAACCAGGCATAGGAGAACTATATTTTTGAAGCGATGATGTCTAAGCAATTATTATACATATTTGGGGACACCGTTTAAATCGATGTAGGTTCGAAACTATTATATAATCATATTAAAGATGTAATTCTTCATATAAATGTTACTTATGGAAAAAGGGGAGTTCGCATAAAATTACCACTGAAATAATATAACTTATAACAAATAGTATAAAACCACTTCTATATATAATTGAGCAAAGAAATGAATACCTTTAAGCTGCTGTAAAACATTTTATGTTAAAAATATTGTTCCTTAATAGTTAAATGCTATGGGGTTGTAAAGTATATTTACAGTCGCCGACAAACTTTTTGACCGCCCCGAATATAGCTGCGTAGAACACAACTCTAGTTATACGTATAGCATACTGAAGCGATGATAGCTTAGTTTATAACATGTCGGACACCACGCCGATGGATGCAGTTCTTTGGTTCAGGTTCCTTGCAACTGAGTTCGGGCTTCCCGTGACTATGACATGGGGATAGGACTTTTTCTAACTCCGTTTGGCTAGAGCTACCGCCCTCGAGTTGAAGATCTGTCACCAAGCACCTGTTGATGTGTTCCCGCACACGCAGAGCCAGACCTTGGTTTAACGTGTTTATTATCATAAACAACATCATCATTTATAACACTTAAACCAATGAAGTATATAAAGAAAACAATAGAGATAGCTTAAGGATAAAAAATTCCAATTTTAGATACCCATAACAATATATTAAACTTGTTTCGTAATTAGTTCTTGACTATATTATACACAAGCTCGTACTTAAGGCTATATTTAGAGTGGCCAAGAAGATTGACGAGGTCTATACACTAATATTACCTGTCTCTGACATGAGGCATATCGTAATGATTGCCAGATCCTTGCATCCAGTATTCATTGCAAGTCCTCGTTAGATCAGGTGCTGCGTTACTTTTATCACGAGTTGGATGTGTTTTAGGTGTACCTAAGATTTATAAGAAATTATTAGATTATATATACATTACCCTAGCGTTAATTACTTGTCAAGATTGGCAGAGTTATTTAATTTTTAATCATTATTATGATTGATTCTATACTGGCCTTATAGAAAACGTTTTCAATGCATGCGTATATCAGTTCATAAATTACTTTTGCTTTAATAAAAAATAATTAACTTATCTTACATACTATTAGCTTCTGTAAGTATTCATTACTTTATTTGCACGATCTAAATGTAATTACCAAAATAATATTCCCAAGTAGTAAAAACTATGTTACAAAATGTTGTGGTGGTGACTAAACTTTGATTTATAATAAATTTAAGGTAAATAATGAGAGGTTATAAACTATGTATATATTTCCTTTATTTATCTTGTTGTTTGTAGGTAATTGTTTTCCAACAATAAAGACTTTTTCTTTCTTTCTTTCTATTTGACTTAAACACATAGAACAAAGACTGTCTTCTTATATTATCTTTCTTTCTTATATTATTAAAAAAGAAGAGTGTGAATTCACAGAGGGTAGAATTGAAACATAGTATTATGATTATTTTGTAAGAGAATGAGATGAATACACTATGGAGATGGTAAACATTAGTTTTCGGCATTATGTTGTAATATTTTAATATATATTAATAATATCAATAATAGACAAAAGAGAATATTTTTTAAAAGCGCGCGATAGTCACTACGATCCTACAGAAAATAATGTGCTATAGATTTCAACGTTTCTCTCTCTCTCTCTTTTTGTACATATTTCAAGTACATTAAAAATATGCTATCTCATTCTTTCACATCCTAAAACCTATATATTTCGTAACACATTTTCGTTTCATAAAATACAATTCACACCGTCCCATAGGCAATTTCATTTGAAAACGCCTTGATCAGTGTTAATTTATTGAAATTGACATTTAGTCATATTGGTACATAATTGAGTAGGTAGACGATTAAACCAATTTTCATGGTGGTAGAGCCACGCCGAAGCTATAACTGATTTCAGCATGAATGGGTCAGCTCGCCCTCGGTACTACCACCCTTTCATACAATACCGACGTGAAGTAACAGCACTTGCATTGCTGCGTTTCGTTCGATCTGTGAGAGCGCCGGAGGTCCACCTCCCCTCCCCTTCTTCCTTCCCTTGCTCCCCCTCCCAACCTAGGCTGGCAACGCACTTGCGACTCCCCTGGTGTTGCAAATGTCTATGGACGTTGGTGATCACTTAACATCAGGTGACCGACCAGTTCGATTGCCTGCTATATAAAAAAATAATTAATTCTTACCTGTCCTCGCGGCAGTATATCCCGGTCTAGTGCTTCTATATCTACACCAAACGTACATTATAGCTGCACCCGCAGCCATCATTGCTACAGTTATTCCAACGCCAACGTATAATGTTACATCATTATTGTATATACCTGCTGTAACGAAACACCTTATTGATCTCACTTAACATAATATTTAAAATGTATACAATGCAAAGACAGGTTAATTAACCTAATTACCATAGATAATTTTCTGATGGTGGCAGAGCCACGCTGAAACTACTACTGGTTTCAGCATGAATGGGTCGGCTCGACCGGGGTACTACCATCCTCTCATAGAAAACCGACGTAAAGTAACAGTGCTTGCATTGTTACGTTTCGTTCGGTCAGTGAGAGAGCCGAAGGTCCTCGCCCCCTCCCCTCTCCTCCTCTCCCTCTCCCTCCCCTAATCCTTTCCCCCCAAAGGGTGGCAACGCCCTTGCGATTCCTCTGCGAACACAATTACCAAATAAAATGATGTTTTGTACATCTTCTTCTATACCTCTACCTTCTTCTATACATATTACAATAAGAATGTAAAGTGTCTGTACTTTTTCGTTTTTATAAAAAAATTGCTGCAGGTGTCTAGAAATAAGTAATAAAATACATTTCAATCATTTTTAGAAATGTCTGTCTGTCTATCTGTCCGCTGTTTGTATGAACACGCATCGCTGCTAAAGCACTTAGTTGGCAACAAAACTACACAAATCAACAACACATCAATCAACAATCAAAAATAAAGCATATCTGCGAGAATAACTTAGTCTTTGTTTCATTAAAATCGGTCCACTCTATCAAAAGTTATTATAATTTGAATGACGGCTCGAGTAAGTACTAGAGAAAAGTAATCTATACTAGTATTATAAAGCTGGAGGGTTTGTTTGGTTCAGTGTTAGATAGCTCATTTATTGAGGAAGGCTATAGGCTATATATCATCACGCTAAGACCAATAGGACCCGAGCACCAATGGAAAACGTTTCTAAATTGGGTTTTTTTTTCCTTTTGAGAGCTTCCGCTGCGTGTTAGCGTTAGCCAAAAGTAGCTATTCCACGCTGACGAAGTCACGGGCAGAAGCTAGTCTTTAATTAATTCGATTCTATGCTTCTGTAATCAATTCAATTCAATCAAAAGAATTGCATTACGTTTTAATTAAGTAGAATTTTTTATTAAATTTAAACTAGCTATAGTTGGTCTTAATTTGTATCTGTAAATGGAAGATATTATAAGATTGATGTAACAAACAATGTGTGAATTCTGAAAATAGTTCGTGACTGCTTTCAAGTAATAATATGCTTTCAACTGTACATCATAAATAGGCATATTTTAAAAGTATGAATGCCAAACTCACTTGCACTAGAACAAAGCCCGTCAACACAAGAAGCATGCTGTAAAGTGGATCCAGAACATTCCCCGTTGCATTCTCTTCTGCGGACTCTGACGCAATCACCACTACATGAAGACCAAGCACTCCATGGCGACCAAGTGCCCACTAATACAAATTATACAAGTATATAAATTTTAGAAGAATAGACACACAATGATAAGATTATAGTCTCACTCGAGTTTAGACTTAGCTTAACGATGTAGGGATTCTATTCTCCTTAAGAGCTATTAAACATTTTAATGCAACACCAACGACTCGTTATAAAAAGTATAAAAACAATGTAAAAAAGAATAGATTCAACTTTGCAATGTCATGAGCAGAGACTTGTAGTAAGTAGGCAGCAGAGATAGTATTAGGTTTTACAACAAAGTCCCAAAGCATATTACTGATTTGCCTGATTGTGAGTTTAAGCAGCACGTCACGCGGGTTCTGTTGTCAAAAGGGTATTTATTATATTATAGAATGGATCAATATGTGAACGGTGGTGATGTCTGGAGATGACATCCCCCTCAATGCATGTAGTTTTGACCTTCTTAGAGCCTAAATTGAATAAAGTATTGTATTATTTTGTCCTTCTGAATTCATATTGTGAATATGTAAATGATTAATATATTTCTAAAACTTTAAATTTCTAGACTAGTATTTGTAGAAAGTTCCAATCGTATTTAGTTAAGTAACGTGTAACTAAATTAGAAATAAGTATGGAAAAAACGATTTCAACTTTCAAATACAGTCAGCGACAAACTTTTTGGCCGCCCTGAATATAGCAGCAAGTTCAAGCTTACGCATCATATCGTCAAAGTTTCAATACAAGAAAAGGTTAAATATTATTATAGGAATCTAAAATTGGCATTCATTTATCCGTAAGTGGTCTCGATACTATGCATGTTATATAATACATATGTATACCTAAATTTGTATTCTTTGGAGCTATATTCAGAGCGGACAAAATGTTTGGCTTAACATTTAAAATGTAAATTACTAAATAAATTAACATATTTTACACGAATTAAAAATTTTATTGCAAAAGTAAGACAATGCCTCGCTCTGAAAGTATTACATTTTTAATGAAAACCATATAGTACCTACTACTCTCCTTCTAAATGGCTGGACAGATTTTGATGAAGTTTACTGTGTGTTCAGTTGGATCTCTGAATGATTTAGATTCACAATTGGAATCGATAGGTAGCGCTGCGATTGACTTCTATGGTTTCTTTATTATCAATATAGTACAAGGTCCGCCGGGCTCGCTAGTTAATTTAAAAAAAAAATGGAAATCGAATCTATTTTTTCGTACGTTATTTTTGAGGTGAAAACTTCTTTAGGCGCCTTGAGTGGTATTTTTTTGGTAGGAGATAAACATATGTTTTCGCGTCACGACTAGCGACGCGTAGTATGTAGCCTATGTACTCGTATATCTAATATTGATATGATTAATTAATGAATTGTTACGCTTGTAACAGTTTACGAGTGGTAAAACGATTACGTACAGTTCTGACACCTCAGACATTCGTCGTCGCTCTGCGCGGATTGTCCCCTGCACGGAGCCCCGCCGTTGGCAGACGCTGGCTGCGAGCACGTGCGGCTGCGGCGGCGACCGCTAGTTTGGGAACCGCAGCGACACGGTAACCACGGTGACCAGTCTGACCATCCACCATTCACTACAGCCAATCCACGACTTTACTATAACTTACAACTAACACTTGCGGATTGTTGTAACAAACATTTTTTTTTTTTATAAAATGTCAAAACCTTACAATGTTTGCCTTTATGAGCAACCGGTCCACAAACACCTACTATCAGTTACATTTTAATATAAAAGTCATACTTGCCTTTTAATGACCCATAAAAGACCTTTGCTTAGGCAAGCGATCATAACACGATGTTCGTGGAAGGTAAAGAACCAAATACATTTATCGTTATTTGTATATTATATATTTTGTCGTTTGTATTACTATTTAGAACAACACAGATCAACAAGCACTGCGATGGAGTTAGTGATAAAATCACGAAAATCTGACAAACAAACCTTAGACTCTCCTCGGACTTTCTTTTAAAACGGGTATCTCAGGGAAACACATATTGGCCACACAGTAAGAAGCGAAGCTATCTACATGTAGTAATCCGGTGAAGCTGTTAAGACCTTGCTTGGTCAATAGCGTAGTCAGTTCAAAAAAAAAAAAAAACTATCTACATGTGAACTTCAAAGTGTATGTCCAAAGAATGAATTAAATATAAACCCCATCATACGGCATTTTTAGTTACCTGCGAGCATAACTGCAACTGAACATCGATCATAATCGATTAAACATGTTTATATCTATAAATCGCTTTATCTATATATTAATACGTGAAGTGAAACTTTGTACCCCTTTATAAGCGAATAGCACGAATGGGCGAAAGTAAAATTTGGCATAGTTAAAGTTTATATGGATAAGTGGACAAAGCTATTTTTTTTATATAAAATACATTATAAACACATTAAATTAATTAAAATGTAAATTACACACACTACTGCTTGAATGACACACAACACATGTAACTGATAAAGACGTTTCGCCATCTTTTATTTTACTCTTACGTTCCAATTACCTTTTTTCATCCTACATTCAATATTATTAACAGGACTTACGTTCCATGCCTTATATGTCCTTTGAAATTAGCCGGTCAAATTGTAGGTTAATTTTTAAAAAACAAAATATGTAAATTCATAATATACATTAATAATTAATTAATCAATAATTTATCTATTGTACATTTATGAAACCACTGAAATAATTATTATTTTCTTCGGTTTTACTGAATGCAAAAATGAAATAAGGTCGAAATACGACCACTAGGTGATCACTAGTTACATTAATTAGAACAATAGCTTGATTACAAAACATACCATAGACAGACAATACAGCGACGTCCGATTCTCGGCGACCGGCGATGTTCTCAGCTATGCACGTGTAGTTGGCTATATCCTATGAGATATTACAAGGTTGTTATTAAAACAAGCAAGCTCTATTGATATAAGAAGTTAAAACATCCACTTCATAAACAACAAAGTCTATAAGAATGGATGGTTGTTAGTTACTTCTTCACGCAAAAACTACTAACAGATCAATACTATTTCAATGAAAGTCTAGAGTAATATAGCTTATGCATTATAATAACGGTAAAATATATAAATATAATGATTAAATTGGTTGAACAAATACACCATCAAACAAACAAACAAACGTACGTTCGCATGGTAAGCTTTCACCACGGTATACAGTCGCTTGTACAGCAGTGTCACCAAGGCATTATTGACCCTTCAAAAACCTGTGCTCTTGAAGAACCCCATACGGTAGTGTAGATGTTTAATAGTTAACTCATATGATAATTAAAGCATTTGCGAGATACGACACTTCTGAAATATCAATTACATAAAAAAATTGTAAAAACTATTTTTTCCTTCCACATAATAGTAACAACAATACATATATAATGTTTTAACCCATGTTTATGTTTGGATTTTCCCTCGGTAGTGATAACGTAAAAAAAGAAACAAATAGTTGTGAAATTTATTTCATTCATACCCTTACTAATGTTTTTTTTTTATGTCACAGTTTGCAAACGAACAGTGGGTCACCTGATGTTAAGTGATCATCACCGTCCATGGACACTAACAACACCAGAGGAGTTGCTGTTATAGGGGCTCTTTTAATATTGAACTTAAATATACTTGAAACAATAAAATGTGTCAGACCGCTGTGGCATGTTATAAGCGAGTGTGTCATATGTATATATTAATATTAAACCATCTACTCACAATTTCTCCCTCAGAGTTTGTCTATTGACCAAATGTTTTTATGCTCTATTGATAATCCATTAGCAATTAATTGATAGTTGCGAGAGAGAAGTTGAGGAGTAATAGACAGTATACATGGTATGGGCATGTCATAAGGGGAGATGAAAACCATGTAACTAGAAAAGTTTTGAGTATGATGGTGGATGGATATAGGAATTTTTTATGGTGGTAGAGCCACGCTGAAGGTATTACTGGTGTCAGCATGAATGGGTCGGCTCGCCCAGGGTAGTACCAACCGACCCACAGAAAACCGTGCTTCCATTGTTGCGTTTCGTTCGGTCAGTGAGTGCGCCGGTGGACCACCTCCCCTCCCCTCTCCTCTCTCCGTCCCCTAACCCTTCCCCCCAAAGGGTGGCAACGCACTTACGACTCCTCTGGTGTTGTTAGTGTCAATGGACGGTGGTGATCACTTAACATCAGGTGACCCGCATGTTCGTTTGCCAACTATGACATAAAAAAAGGACTAGAGGAAAACAGAAAAAGGTATGGATGGATTGTGTGAAAAATTATGTGTGTAAAAGGTGTGAATACTGAGATGATATCTGATAGACGAAAGCGGAAAATGAAAGCATGTTGTGCTGATATGACTTTGGTGGGATAAGGGTGAGAAGATGATGATGATGATGATGATAATGATAATGAGCTGGTTGGATACTCTACCTGCAATCCGACCCTGGGCAGAACGAGGTTCTCATCAGTGGCCTCTATAGGTAGTCCGTTCCTGGTCCACTTGAGTGTTGGCGGTGGTGCAGCCGGTGGCGGAATACATCTGAAGGTGACGCTCCGGCCAGACTCGACAGTCACAGACTGTGGTTGCTGCGTAAACTGCTTCTTGATGTCTTGATAAAAAACAAAAGACAACGCATTCAAAGCAACATAAACAAATAGCTATAGATATCTCTAATTAAGAGGTAATATTAAAAAGAAGAGAGAACTCGAATGAGTACTCCATCACACCCTTAAAACACAAATGGGCGTAGTGAGGATTCGTCAAAGCGCAAAGTGCTCAAGTTAACGAGCGGAAGTGACGCTTCCTGCACATAATGGTTCCGCCTGTAACAACCCCGCGACGGGGATGGAAAGAATTCTCGTTAAAAATTATGATTCGCCTCTATCAATTATTTAGGGAGATATAGTTTAGTGTTTTTTATTTATTCTTTAAAAATAATAAAGAATATCATAAAGCTTTCAATGTTTTTTTTATTATTATGCATTTAATTTCATAATTTAAAATAAATGTTTAAATATTTAATAACAATAATAAAACATATTTATCTAAACATAAACTGAAGAGTTATACATAGTTAATGAGTAAAATACTTATGTTTTTTTACGATATTAATGGAGGATTATTCTTAATTCCATGTATGGATTTCCATTAACTGGACGATTTTTTAAATATTTGCAGTAATAGGCAGCTAACAAGAATACTGGAAGTGAACTTTTACGCTTTTATTGGTGTCTTACAGCCTTATTGGGGAAACGGTTAAGAACATCTCTCTCCTCTGACCCTTAGCCGATTTTCTTCATTCTTTTTTTCATTTTGTAGCTATTGACGAGCTTTGGTGTTATCAATTGGAAAAATATTGAAATATTGTTATGCTCGAAGTTCGAACACAGGACCAGCACTCGTATAGATAAAATGAAAGGTTTGCCAATGTGTGTGCATCACTCAAAAATGACTGTTTAGATCTTGACGTTTCTTATTTCACTTCTTAAATTTGGTCCTTATCTAACAAAAATTTTTATCACGATAGCTTTATTTAATGAAAAGTGATTAAAGTTTTCGTGTTTTCTTGCCATGGCGAAGTGAGGCAAGCAGTGTATTACTTATGTTTTTTTACCTACACGAAATCTATGGTTACGATAGTGAACGATGCAGACAAAGTCGCGAGTAATATCTAGTAGCTCAATATTGCAAAAGAATTACACGATTGTACTCAGTTTTTAAATTTCATAGACTTTACAATATTAAAGAATGAAAGCACAATTTTTCTATTGTGCTTCTTAATTTATAGATTGGCGATTTTAATGTTACAAGGCATTTTCTTTCACATATCCAGTTGTATTGTAAAAAAAGTCACATTGCAATGTAAGTAAACCTAAATAAGTTTGATTTACGCCTTCTACTGTCGCGGCTTTTTGTGATAGTTGCTTTACAATGTATTTATCCTACAAATTATCCTCCGTCAACATTTAGGAACGCCAAGCTTACAATTCTCTGATAAGAGAAGAAGGGTCGAGGACATAATAAAAGTACCTAAACATAACACTTGGTTTGTTTGTCGTTTTGAAGGCTTCCTGGGAGGCTTGCTCTATAATAAAGCAAATAATATACTACAGATTAATCTTAGGCTACTCTAAATTAGACTAGGTATTAACCGCGGCTTTGTCTGCTATGCTATCTCCAAAACGATTGGACCGATTTTCACCAAACTTTCACCAGCAGATAGCGGACATCATTTCAAGTGATTTAGTCTAATTTAATTTAGACTAGCTGTTAACCGTGGCTTCGCACGCAGTGCTATCTCCAAAACGGTTACACCGGTCTTCACAAAACTTGCATTGACAAATATCTTTTTTTTTTTATTTACGTGGGGAAATCCCTTATGGATACGCCACCCTCTCGGGGGAGAGGAAGGGTTATGTCCGACTCGCACAGACTAAAACCCCACGGTGTACCGTCCGACCGTATTGTTGGGGCGGCAAGGGATCGAACTAAGCTATTCCCCTTAGATAGCCGCCCCAGCAGTCCGCCCGGCGGAAGGTGGCCGCCGGGCTCCATCCTAATAGGGAGACAGACTGGGTACACACCAGCTGCCTCTCCTCGCCGACCGGACCCGTGCAATGAGGAGATGGGCCCCCCGGCCCACCCCCTCAGGTCCGGCGTGATATCTGCGATAAGGTTTGTAACCAGCGCAGATACCAATATTACTGTTAATTATGTACTCATTGACCTGGAACGTTAAAATATTATTATTATTTATTATACCTATATCATCTGGATTTTTTACGACCTAAAACCTGATTCTTAATGTAATTACTTGGCTACAAATAGTCATAGCGAGATGTTAGACAACGTATAATCTTCTCCTATAAAAATCCTATGAAATACAAAACATAATTTTACAAATGTGCCTGATAGTTACATACACTATAACTTTCAAAAAAATTAAAAATCTGTTGAGCCTCAAATTATTCATAATTAGTAAGAATGGTAATAGATCAGTGATACTCACATGCATACTCAATGAAAACTGCTTGACTTCGTATCCTTCCCTTACTGTTCCACGCGTAGCAAACACAACTATACTTCCCACCGAAATACTCATCTATTTCATTCCTCGTCACGTTCAGTTCCGCTTCCACCACCCTCACTCCGTTCTGAGGATCCACGTGTTCGAGCTGAACGGTCTTCTCTGTTCTCGCGTCATTGCATTTGAAAAAGACCTGAAGGGCATTAGCCGCTCTGCAAAGAATGCTGGCAGGTTTTGTTCTTAAGACATAGGAATTTTTTGGTTCTAGAAGGAATATTGGCAGACCGTCAATTGTCTCATCGTTTTCTGGTAGAGGTATGTAGTCATCTTCTGGTTCTGGTTTGATGTCGGAGAGATAAGGATCGAAAGTAAGGAGGCCGTCTGGGTGGATGTATTCAGGTCTAGTTTCCTTTTTAGACTGATCTGCGTCTGAAACAACAATATGCATTATATTTTACGAAAATGGATTCATATAAGCAGAATTGACTTAATACCGTCATTGGCACACTTATTTTTGTTGCTAAGTTATTGTCGGCTACAAAACGTCAACTTGGAAGTGTTTAGAATTTAGTTTATAAGAGTAGCATCCTATTACGTTTGATCTCAGGATTCCTGCCGTTTTTTTTTTGCGTGATTTTAGTTTGTCATGTTATCTCAGTGGGTTTTATATTTTATGCATAATCTTGTGTTTTGTAATATTGGTGGTGTTTTACCTAACATAGTTTGGTTATTATGGATGCCATAAAAACTCCCTGGAAAGTTCTAACAAGGAGGCCACCATCTTGTTGTTAGAACATTTAAATTATCGTAAGTTACTTGTAATATTATAACTTACTCGACAAAGGCAGTAACAATCTGGACGATAGATTGCCACAAGTAAAAAACCAGAAAGACTCCTGCCATTTTGATTTTGTTTAAACGGTATTATAGCCTTGAATTACCACTTAACTTCAAGCAGACCGTAATCTAATTTACTGTTTTAGGCGTAAAAACACGCGCATCAAATAATATCTTTAGTCATCATCAGCCTGTAATAGCGCCACCGCAGGGCTATAGGCCTCTTCCCGATGGAAGTTACCACGTTAGACAACGGTGTCTATCAATCAATAAAAAATGTAGGTTTCCTCCCAATGTTTTCTTTCACCGATAACCGTTAGTATTACCAATTTACATTGGCAAATGTACGCGAATTTAGTAAAATTAATTGATATGCCGGGGTTCGAACCTATGGACATCAGATTATTCCATCGGTTAAACCGCTCGACCATCGCAACTTCATTGAATTTTAATCCTTTTAAATTTAACGTTCTAGAGAATTCTGCTATTTTTGAAAAATCAATTAAAAATGGTTTCATAACATTGCGGATTTCACTTCTTAATTTAAATATAATTTTATATTTTAAGTTATGAGAAAAACTAAGTGACAACATATACACACATTGAGGCGTGTAAAATAAACTCGTAACAGAAGTGAAAACACAAAACAATGGAATAACGGTGTGCTCTTTTCAATGTTTAAACTAATTATTGTGTGAATTATTTGAATTTCATAATTTGTATATCTAAATTATTAATATAAGTCTGATCTTACATATGTATTGGCACTCGGAGCAATAATTATATACATCTTTATAAAGTCTATTAATCAATAAAATATATGATGAATTCCAAAATAGCAATATTATATGTACACAGGCCGCTATACTACGCCTCGCTAGTCCGACGCAAGCTGCGCAATACAGTACGTCACGCTAATAGCATGTCGCTGACGCGAAACCATAAGTTTTTATCCCGTCAATAAATCGCTATCACGCCAAAAAAGTTTTCACGTCAATAATAATATTAGTTTTGTTTATAATTAATTTAATTGTTTTATACATCGTATGAACAGCGTAAAATTATTTAATTGCATGATTGAGAAGTTAAAATCAACTTTTTTCATTCGGCGAAACAAGTCGACGCGTACGTACTGAATGTTGTGGAACCGGATCGAAAATAAAAACTCGGATTATCATATTAAACCCGCTTTTAAAATGAATGGGCATCACGAACCCTTCATCTTTTTTACTAAAATTATAATATTTCTGCGAAATACTATGTATATTCTTCAATCCACATATATAGTTATCATTTTATAGTCCGAACTATCTCGTTTATAATATAAATACTTATTTTTATGTTTGAATACCAATTTAATAGAAACATAATTATTATTACCAATTTTGGTGAGCGAATAAATACACCAATTAGACAATACCAATTTGAAATAAGCTTCCGATTGCAAGAAGCTAGCCCGTCAATATTACGCTAAAAACATACGAAGGCATGAAGTTCACAGAAACGATTCAACGATCAAATAGCCCTATTTTTGTAGTGGCGCGACATAGTGACGACCCTGTGCCTCATAGTAAGAATAGATAATTCCAAAAACAACGGAGATCGGCAAACAATTAGAAGCATATCGCCCAATTACTATAACATATATACTTCGCTTATTTCGAAACGCAGCAAACTTAAAAAGAGACACTGTGACGTGTCACTACAAAGTAACCCTATTTTTTATAGTATCACAACATAGTAACGATACTGTACTTAATTTACAAGGTAAGAATAGATCATTCCAAAAACAAAGTCAACTAACGAAATGTATCGCGGTACTACTTGATATATGTTAACTGACATCGAAACTCGGCAAGCTCAAAAAGAGGCACTATGACGTGTCACTAAAAACAGTCACTGTGTAAACGATGGTCGAGTTTTAGTCAGTTACAATTGTAGTATTCTAACAAATTGCTACGAGATGACAACAATCTAATATTGAAAACTTTACAATTTAAAACGTACCGTCTCACATAGCTCGCGAATATAATGGGACCAGTACCAATTAGCTGCCAAGCTTCTGTAAACGGGATATCCCGGTTCTTGCTGGACTCTTGGCAATCCTAACCCAACCTTATAATTGCAGCAACGTACAAAGTATATGACAGTTTTTTTCTTAAATTGTCGCCGCTGAAGTATTTACCAGTGTCAGATTTATACGTATATATATTCCATCTATATTTATAAAAATAAGCGACCCGTCCCGTCTTCGCATGAGTGCGATGTACTAAGTGGCGCCAGTTAGATCGTTCTTTTGCTGCTCTGATATTTATAATCAATCAAAGTCTTAAAAGTTAAGTAGTCACAAACAAAACCATCTTTAATCTGTACTATCTCCCAAGATATTAATTGAAATGTTATGTTGGAATAGACAGTTTTGATCATATGCTCAGTGTGACTTAAATATTTAATTGGATAAAAATGATAAAATACGTAAATTATTGCAAAGGAAAAGGTAGAAGATTGTAACGTGTCATATAAATAGCCAAATATAAACAATACAAAATTGGAGTTTATTCAAAAAACCTTTTTAAACGTAGGTTTTGCTTTAGCAGAGACATTTTTAACGAAATAATTAGGATTTAAAGTATATTCTCGAGCAAGCCACTAAACATGTGTTTTTTTCGGGGCTATGCTATTGTTACTTTCGAAAAATGTTCATCTGCTTTATAGGCTTGCGTTTTAAAAACGTTTAATAGTCTTTTACAGGGCAAGTAATAGTTCGTGTCTGCACTAAATATTTTGTGGTAGTACCGCAGTCAAGGAGTGAAATAGCCGTATGTGACTCGCAAGCCGCGGCCTGCCGACCACTCTGAATTATCCTTAAATGATAACCATATATCAATTTAGACATTTCTATACGCATTTTTATATGTATAATTTCGTAATACATTATGTATCTTACTATTTATCTTTACTTTATACAAATATAAACCGGACGAATTTCTCTCAATGCTAATATAAATTGTATCCAAATCCGTTGCATAATTTAAAGAAATTAGGTAACACACAGACAGAAACAATATACTTACATATATGTATATATGAACGTAGGTGCATACTTTATATATCAAACTTCAACACCACTTGACCGGTCGGCATAAAATTGAAACTAATACTTTTTTTTCCATTGGGAAACTTTTTACGCCATTGATTTTATCATACCTCATCGCTAGATGACACTGTCTAATTGTTTAAATACGGAGAATATTCATATTCCATGTAACTAGAAAAGCTTTGAGTATGACGGTCGATGGATATAAGAGTAGAGGAAGACCGAAAAAAGGATGGATGGATTGTGTGAAAAATGATATGTGTGTAAAAGGTGTGTTGACTGAGATGACATCTGATAGGCGAGCGTGGAAAAGGAAAACATGTTGTGCCGACCCTACTTAGGTGGGATAAGGGTAAGAAGATGATGTCGGAGAATATTAATATACTACCAAATTTACTATAACTTTTATTAAAAAAATTAGCGGGTCTGGCGGACGTTGTCGCGCCTTGATAATAAAAAACACCTTGACAAATTATATACCTAACCTTTCCGTATGAATCACTTATTCTACTAGTGAAGACTGCATGCTAATCCGTTCAGTAGTTTTTGAGTTTATAACGAACAGACAGATATGGCAGAGAATTTTGTTTTATATGTAGTGATGATAACAAACGTTTGCCGAGTCATGGGCATATCTTAAAAGGAATCCGATATTCGAGCTTTCGCTTTATTCTTTCAAATTCACTTGAAATAATCAGTTATGATGTGATATTCCATAACTTGCAACAATCAGACTTAAATATAACGAAATTTATAAATTAAAATCTCCTCCAGTTGAGTTCACGGCAATGATTCAATATAAAACTAAGACAATAACAACGTAAGATAGAATTAATTTTCTCCTATAATTGACGCGATCGAATGCAGTTTATTTATACTTTAATCCTGGAATTATAAACTTTTTCAAGACGTCATAGGCCGTAACCGTTCAAAATCTTGGTGGTTGAACATTAAATACCAGAATACCAACCAACATTGGGCAACCAACAGTGGAAACTATTAAAAGGAAAATAAAACGATTTTACAACATTCTTCATCGGTGCTCCGTTACTACTAGTCTTAGCGTGATGATATATATGGGCATATATAGCCTTCCTCGATAAATAAGCTATATAACACTGAAATGATTTTTCAAATCGGAGCAGTAATTCCTCAGATTAGCGCGTTCAACCAAATTAGTTAAAGACTACCACTCAAAAATAGAATAACTTATGATAGAGTGTACCGATTTTAATGAAACAGCCTACTCCCGAGAATATGCTTTATGATATTCTTGGTGAGGTTTTATCGTTAACGCAAAACTTTTAACAACTTAACTATGCTCAAACAGATGAACAGACAGACAAAAATTTCTAAAAATGACCGAAATGTATTATGTAGTATATATATTACTTATTCATAGACACCTGTAACAATTTTTACCACAAAAATCGAAAAAGATAATAATGTATAGAAGAAGATAATAAAATAGGACGAATAATTTATTGCATTGTAAGTACCTCCATTTTTAACTCTTCCGAAACACATGACAATCAAAACGGCGATCACAAACAAATTCTTCAAAAACATCACTGTTGTTGGTAAAACATTTGAATTGTAAACAGCACAGATAACTTTTTTCTGTTTATTCCGAACACGTGTGAACGAATGAGTTAATAAAACACGTGCGCGCGACGCGAAGCCTCGCGATGGACTAAAGCAGACTAAACTACACATTTTGAACATGATGCCACCCTATGCATATTTCATGGGTTTTTTTTTCTTGACTTAGAATCATGTATGAGATAAGTTACATGAGCGTGGAAGGTTGTTCGCCCCCACAATGAATCCGATGATATTATTGTCGTATAAGTAAAAAATTATAATAATAAATTCACATATATTTGTTTTATACCTATATTTATCCTATCACTTTTTTTTTTTAATGTCATATTTGGCAAACGGACAGGTGGGTCACCTGATGTTAAGTGATCACCACCGTCCATGGACACTAACAACACCAGAGGAGTTGCAAGTGCGTTGCCACCCTTTGGGGGAAGGGTTAGGGAGGGAGAGGGAGACGAGAGGGGAGGGGAGGTTGGCCTCCGGCGCTCTCACTGACCGAACGAAACGCAACAATGCAAGCACTTTTACTTCACGGCGGTTTTCTATGAGAGGGTGGTACTACGAATCACGGTCACGAATCGATAGACGTAAATTCGAATAATGTAATACGTTTAAGTTTTCAGTGAAGAAGTGTGATCAAACACTAAATCTAGAAAACGTAAATCAACTTAATTACGTATAATTAATTCAAAATTTCTTTGAAATCTAATACACGAATATTTCCTTTATATTTATTTACTCTGTAATCAAAAACATCGTCTAGATATTAATGTTAATCTCTTCGTGTGATTTTATTACCTTTTTATTTAATATAGCGTGTACACTAGGCTTTAGGAATGATTTTCTCTTTATAGCATTAGTAAAAAACCATTCAATTAATTTCATTGTAATCGCAACATACTAATGTTTGTCTGTCAACCATTAAAAATAACTGCACTTCCCGTTAAAACACATTACACAGCAATGATTTATTAGTATGTAAATAGGTTTTAATCTATTTTTTTAAACTCCAGAACACGTTTCTTAATGAGACTAAAAAGAAAACTGTTTTATTATTTCTTCTTAAGATTTTACCAATTTCAAATGCCTTAATTATATTAATATATTGGAACCTACGTCTAAATACACGTTATCTGAACATACTACCATGAGCTATAATGGCTTCTGATCCATAATAAACCTAATGCTTATTGTTAATAAAATAAAGAACATACGCGTGTTTGCTCCTAAATATATTGTAACGATTTTATGGATTTTAAAAAGAAAATGTTATGTGCATAATTTATTAAGGATTTTAACAATTATCTATAACATAAATATAACTAAAGCATAATTTGTTATTATTTATTGCTTTAATTATTATACTTAATTTTATTGATTTTAATCAAAATATTTTATTTTGATTTTACATAATATAAAAGGCAAGGTCTTCTTTTTTGACTGTGTTACTGTAATTAGAACTTGAAAACCACTTAATCGATTGATATGATTTTAAACTATTCGATTTGCAAAAACAAAACAATGTTGAATAAGTAGGCAGCATATTGTAAATGGGGCAAAGTTATTGGATAAATTAACATAGCACAACACATATTCTGAAATTGTCATATACAAGATGGAAAACCCCAAAGAATAATATTTCTGATAAGTATTTTATGTTAATAATGCTTATTTTATTGATATGATATATGCATATATCATATTATTATGTGTACTTTCATTACAACGCAGTAGATGAAATACTATGTTTTGACGCGTTAAATAAATATAACATTTACACATTTACGTATCATACATACATTATAAAGTGACGTTAGTTATATAATCCCAAAACACAAATTAAGTATATAATATATTGCCAATTATGGATCCTATATGTTGTTGTTAAAGGACTTAGTACCAGATATTTGGATAAAATAAAACATTGCAATTTGTTTAACTGTAGGAAAACCTGATTATAATAAATACTTTATGGAAGTACATTTCAGAATAAAAACTTGTCGTCTGAGATTCTAGCTCCATCTGTCGGAAAACTTGTAACAAATTTGGTTCTCATCAAGCACACCGTAGAGCTTATAATGTATTTAGTTACTAATATTGCCAATAGATGGCGCTTATTTATTTCACTGTAGTTTGCCATCTATTAACGGAAGTATAACTATCAAATTGACATTCTTTTAAGTACAGTTTAGAAGTTTATATTATAGTACACATAGATGGCAATAAAATAATTCAGAAATTCTAACTACTAAAATTAGATGCGATCAAAATGAAATCATTTGGAAATGAGCTAAATCCAGTTTAAATAGTTATTTTTTTTAAGATTCCAGAATATTTTAAAGATTCCAGTTTTTATACACGGAGAACGAAGTTCAAATTTTTCCGTTTATCAAGTTTTTAGTTTTGATTTTATGACTTCCATATTTTACATGTACAGAATTTGAAGATTTTATAAAACAACGTAAAATATTAGGAATGGCTAAAATTGGATTTTGCTTATTTTGCAAATTGGCGGCCGCTTCCTCAATAAATACTGACCGTAGAACTTTTAAAGTATTTAAATACTAACATTGGCGATAGATGGCAGTTACTTAATTTATTGTAGTCTGCCATCTCTTAATAGATAAAATAACTAAACAACAAACTGACACATTATTTCATAAATATTTAGAAGTTTATGTTATAATACTTCCCAAATAAATCATGTTAGGAATCTTTTAATTATTAATATTAGACAAGAACGAACAATTATCTTAATGCTGAATAAAATGGCTGTAGGAATTAAAGAAACAGTTACAATTTAGAATTTAGTATTGCATATAGGCAGCACTGTCGTTGCCATCCTATCTTAAATTTATTGTTCCTATACAATACGAATTATTCTCTTTGAACCCCTTTTTTCTCGAACTGACTACGCTATTGACCCGGCAGGGTCTTCACAGCTTCACCGGACTAACCTTCTCTTTGAAGTTAATAGTTGTCATTTCTGTTATTGCGCTATACCTACGCAATTAAGGACTGATGCATTTTTGTTGATAAAATAGACAATTATCACTAAGTACGTACGTATTTTTAATTACTTTTGTATCAGTATTCCTTCGTTGTTCACCGCTCAGAGGATTTGTTGCATATGTAAACAACAGAATTATTATGAATATTAATATAATACAATAATTAGTCCTAGAAATAACGAGGATTATTGTGCATATAAATGTATCTTCTATGTGCATACATAAAAATGGATGAATGTCTAACTGAGATTTATAAATTCTAATACAGTTTGACCGTTCACCAAAAAATTTGGTAAAACTAGTTTCTTCGTGGTTTGTAAACTATACATTTTACAACAACTCGATACTAGATGGCGATACTATATTTTATTGTGATTATCTTTTATATTGAAACTAGGTTCTGCACGCGATTTCGCTCGAAATTGTGTAGACTTGATCTATATTTCAGGAATACTATTTTCTGGGCGAATGGCAAATTATGTTCATTCATGCCACAATCGATTTACAATACACTCGCATTCAATTTAATAATATTAGGATTTAACGTGATGGACGTATTATTAGGTTATTTGTATTCGTCGAGTAAGCAAGAAGCGGATACCTGTTCCGGTAAAATTTAACTCCGGTAACTAAGTTCACGACAGTTATAATATCCAGTTATTTTTAGTACTTGGATTACAATTTCCAAAGGTCCACGTTAACACTGATAACGTTGGTGAACTGAACTGAAGGCTGGCTGTCTACGAGCCTTCGAAGGACCTTGAACTGTAAAGGATTACACCCCTGGAATTCAGTATTCGTATATCCTTAGCTAGGAAAAGGTCTGAAAATCAACATTGTAAATCCACACATGGGCTTGATGATGTTACCGGTATTTAATATGGTTGACTGTTGTGCGCCAGACAATTCGCTTTTTTTTAAACTGATTACGGTATTGACCTAGCAAGGTCTAAACAACTTCACCGGACTACCAGACAGTTCGCATTTTTGTTGTTGGCTCACGAGTCACGAGTGTAATCCCATTTAAAATCGACCGTTTGACAATGTGTCCAGCTAGGGATGTGCCCTGTTTTGTCGATTCTTGCGGTACCTACTGCAATCGGTTCTGTCGCGTATGTTTAGTTTATGTACATCTATACGTCATCTGGGGGCACGACAGTGCCTCCGCCAAGCCGAGCAAAAAAGCGGCACGGGCGCACTGTCCTTTTCTCGAAGCAATTCAGGCCATTTTCAACCCCCTATCACTTCGCTGTGGATAAAACTACAAACCTTAGTAACCAATCAGGTCTTGTATAAATACGGTATATTTCATTTCATTCAATTTGAACCAGTAGTTTAAGAATTATAACTAGTCAAGATTTCTTAATTTTGTCACTCACTCACTGACTGACCGATCATCAAAACTCTAAGGCACTTCTAGCAGACATAGAAACTTCAAATTTAGAATACAATTAGTGTATAGTGTATATAAATTAAGGAAAAACTAAAATATTTTGTAATTTCGGTCCAGTTTTCTTGATACACCAACTGCATGGATAAATGTATACGATCATGGGAAAGGATAATGTATAGGAAAACAAAGTTATATTTGCAGTTAATAAATCAGTGTACCTATACGTATATGTATAATATAATGGAATAATAGGTGTGTAGATACGTTGTTTGTATTCAATAAGTAGAAGGTAACGGAAAGGAAAAAGTAGGACTATCTACAAAAAGAAATGAGATGCCATCAAAAACAAAACTTGTAAAAAACCAAGTCTTGCAACTCAGTTCTTCTACCGCAAAAAGTTGAGACATCCATGTAATACCACGTCAGTTACTTTACTAAGTCCCCTACTTAAGTGACCTTCTGTCTTACGTTATTACGTATTTAGTTAACCCAACAATATCTTATAGTGACCAGATCAATATTAAAAATCTTATATGTACATCTAACATTTAAAATGCTATACACTTATTATTTTAAATCTGGACATAACATTCACCTGTAATCATCAATGGATTGCAATCAAATAGAAATTGCTCTAGATAACTGAACATTAGTAGGCATAACATCACCGCTAGAGTTTTTAGTGAATTATAATAATATGTCATTAATTGTATAATAGTTATTGTTATATAGTAATAACAATACCTGTGCCCTGTTTATCAATCGTTACAAGTCTTACATTACAAGCGTTTTTTTATAAGTTAAAAGTAAAATCACTTTTAATAAAAGTCATTTTTCACACTTGTATTTGTTGTTTTGTTTATTATAAATACACTAGCTGACCCGTGCTACTTCGTCTGCACCAAATCGGTTATTACCGGTTTCGATTATACTTTTAAACGCGAAAAATCTAAATACATCTCAAAACCCGATTGCAGCGATACCTACTATTTCAAATTGTGAATCCCAAATATCCAGGGACTCACTCAAACATATACCCAATTGGTATGTGAGAAATATTTTAAAATAAGCTTAGAACCCGTTCGCAGCATCACCTACCGGGTCCAATTAAGATAAAAAATAACCTACATATATTGCCGATAAATGTCTTCCTAGTACGTTGTCCCAGTAACTTCTGTCCCAATAAGCCTACAACCCGTTCGTAACATCATCTACCGGGTTCAATTAAAATAAAAACTAACCTACGTATATTGGCAGTAATGTAAAAAAAGCTTGAGAGGTCCATGGACCTCCAGTTGGAACGTAGTTCCTTTCCCTTTTTTGTAGGCGTTTACTATACGCTCAGTATAGTTTACATTATAAAATATCAAGTTGATAAAGTTAAATTGTAATTTAAACGTTAAAATATATTCATAAAATAAATAATGATAAATTAAACACTGAATGACATAATAACTATTTTCAACTTGTATTAAAACTTTTTCACACTACATTGTATTAAAGAAAAACATAAATATTAAAAAGATATGAGCAACATGTGTCATCTGTCACTTGCCTGTGACTATTTGTCTAAGAGCTAGGCAACGGTTTCGACAGCGAATTGGCTGCCGGTAAACCTTTACAGGCAAAAATATTGAACTTTATATAATTTTAGAATGTTTTGTTTTTCACTAACTTTTAAACGCTACTAAAACGTGAATTTATTATTGCCAGACATTTTTGATATTAACAATAATGTGCCCGATGCAATTTTTTGTAAATAAAGAAGTATGTTCAAACCATGTTAAGATATCTGTAATTTTATTGAAGTTATATTTCTTTTGGCGCGTTAGGGAAAAATGATGAGAGTAAATTTTTACGATGAACGCGCACACCGTAACAAAAAAATGATGAGAGTAAATTTTTACGTTGCGCGCACACACCGTCACGAAAAACCGACACCCTGAAGTTAGCTATAGTCAACATTTTGTTTCTTTGTATTTGTTGTTTGTATTTCTTTATATTAAAACTTTCATTGTATTAAATACCTTTTTTTTATTGTTAGTGTCGTTTTTTCTACAAACGTAGAATAAGGCGCAAGATAAAATTTTTGAAAAGATTTTTACTTGTTACGCCAAAGAAGTATAACTTCTAATGCGTGTACATAAGTACACACACACACTTTTTTTTAATATTATTTTATTTCAACATAAAAAAGGGTAAATTAAAAATATAATGTATTTTTTTATGTCATAGGAGGCAAACGGACAGGTGGGTCACCTGGTGTTAAGTAATAACTACCGTCCATAGACACTTGCAACACCAGGAGAGTCGTAAGTGCCTTGCCAACCTGTGTTGGAGGGGGAGGAAGCGGAAGGGGAGAGGAGGAAGGGGAAGAGAGGTGGGCCTCTCCGGTGCTCTCACTAATCGAACGAAACGCACTAATGCAAGCATTGTTACTTCCCGTCGGCTTTTTGTTAGAGGGTGGTACTACCCCGGGCGAGCCGACCCATTCATCCTGAAACCAGTAATAGCTTCAGCGTGGCTCTACCCCCTACCAAAACCTATGTATAGAATAACTTAGTTATAACTCTAGCTTAGCGCAACACTGGCTGTATAATAAAGATAGCCATAATTGTGGAAGAGCCTGGTTAACAAAATGAAATATGTTCTTTGCAAGGGAAAAAATAAAATGGTTTGAAATGAATTATTTTGTTTATAAAGAATATCACCAGGCACATTATTGTCAATAACAAAATTGTCTGGCAGTGAAAAATTCATGTTTTTAATAACGTATAAACGTTAAACTTATAAAAGTTACTGACAAAAAATGTTCCTTAAATTATTTATAAATCAAAATGTTGATCTGTAAAGGTGTAATTCGCATTAAAAAATACAACGTTAACCGGCTACCAGGTATCCTGAATCGTGTTTGGAAGGGCATAATATATCTTCATATTAAAGAACCAACTTTTCTCAAATTCTCGTTCTTCCAACGTTGCTGGCTCTTATACTAAGGTGTCGCAAAAAAGTCTAGTTACATTAACTAATTTCTTTTCTTTCGTTATCCTGGAGAACCCCTTGCGTTTTATGGGTCAAAAAGTATCCTAAATGTAACCTTGTAATGTACAGATTTGGCTTTGTTACAGTTTTATTATAGTATAGATAAATAAATAAATCTTGTCACCTTTGTTTAGCAAACATTTTTTTATACAATGAAATAAATGTAACAACATAAGTGACAGTTTCGTCTACATAAATGTTTCATAAGTGGTCGATAATTACGTACAGAAATGTCATGTAGGCGTAGCTCAGTTGTAACGTACGGGGCTTTAAATGTTTCGACGGGGCCGACGGTTCGAATCACGGTGGTCGTTTTTTTTGGTATTTTTTTTTTTGAAGTAGCATATGGAAATATAGCTTAATTTTTTAGCTAATCTGTCTGCTATATATAGCACAAAGAAAATTTACCAAAATTCGTCAAGAATATCATGAACTACATTTTTTTTACTTTCGTCCGTTATCCTGGAGAATCCCTTGCGTTTTATAAGATAAAAAGTATCCTAGATGTAACCTTGTGATATTGGTTATAACTGTGCCAAATTTCATCTAAATTGGTTCAGTACTTTCAGAGTGATTCGTGTTTAAAGGTATAGACAAACAGGCAGATCCTGGAGAATCCATTGCGTTTTATGGGACAAAAAGTATCCTAAATGTAATCTCGTAACATTAGTTATCACTGTGCCAAGTTTCGTCAAAATCGGTTCAGTACTTTCCGAGTGATGCGCGTTCACAGGGACAGACAGACAGACAGACAGACAGACAAAAATTTTAAAAGGGTTAGTTTTGGCTTCTATATCGATAACAAAGCCTACCCCGATCAAAATTTTCAAAAAATATTTAATGTACAGATTTGACCTTGCTACAGTTTTATTATAATATAGATTTGTAGCTTATTACGAAAAAGTAGGATAGCTTCTTCAGTGGTGGTGGTCGCAATTTCCTCATGCCCCATTCACAATAGAACCACACACTACAGCTTCGGAACTACAAGCTTTACTGTATTCTCTAATGGTGCGAACCAAATATTATCATAAATCATACCTTTTTTACAAGATCGGATCAAACATAACGAATAGGTACAATGAAAGGTATTTTAATAACCAAGAAAAATAAAGTCCTCTCGTTAATAGACTTCTTGAATTTGTCGATGGCTGTCTTATTGGAACTTTCCAGGACGTTTTTGTGGCATCCCAGAATCCATATAGTGCACAATAGCCGAACTATATTACGTAAAATATCACCAGTATTATCAAATAAGATTATGAATCTATACTAATATTATAAAGATGGAGGGTTTGTTTGGTTGAAGGCGCTAATATAAGGAACTACTAGTCCGATTTGAAAAATTCTTTCAATATTTGATAGGTCATTTATCGAGGAAGTTTAAAGGATATACCATCACGATAAGACCAATAGGAGCGGAGCGTCAAGAATGTTTTAAAATAGTTCTTTTTTCCTTTTGAGAGCTTCCGCTACTTTTTTTTTTTCGATCTGACTACGCTATTGACCAAGCAAGGTCTTAACAGCTTCACCGGACTACTAAGGCGAGCGCTTAAGGCACTCAGCCGATTTTATTTTGACAACTAGCTCAAGGGTGCACGGCACACCTCGGCTTTGGCTGTTGCCTGATACATGCAATTCGCGACCTATCTTTTTTTTTTTTTATCGTGGGGAAATCCCTTATGGATACGCCACCCCCCCGGGGGAGAGGGTGGGTTATGTCCGACTCGCACAGACTAAAACCCCACGGTGTACCGACAGACCGTTTTGTGGGGGCGGCAAGGGATCGAACAAGCTAATCAACCTTGTAGAGCCGCCCCCACGGTCCGCCCGGCGGAAGGTGACCGCCGGGCTCCTACCTATAGAGGGACAGACCGGGTACACACCGGCTGCCCCCCCTCGTCCGCCGGACCTGTGCAATGAGGAGATGGGCCCCCGGCCCATCCCCTCAGGTCCGGCTACGGTGGCAGGAGGAGTTGGGCGAAGCGCCTTCTCCTCCTGCCTGTCCTCCTTTGGCGGAGACGGCCACTTTGAGGGTCTGCCTCGCGGGCCCTCTCCGCCTCCTCCTTCTGCGAGATGACCTCCTCGCAGAAGGAGGCCATCGCTCGCCACGCCTGTTCGCTGCCGAGCATGGCCGAAACCACGCTCGGCAGCGATAAGTCCGGTCCTACCGCCGCCGCCAGAAGGCGGCGCTGCTCCCCCCACGCAGCACACTCAGACAGAGTGTGCTGCGCGGTATCTTCGGCTGCGCCGCACTCGTGGCAGGCGGCGGTCGGCTCCCTGCGTGCGATCCGGTACAGGTACCACCCGAACCAACCGTGTCCGGTGAGTACCTGCACCAGCCTAAACGTCAGGGAGCCCCACTCGCTCTCCTTCCACGCCCGCAGGACCGGGCGGACGGCGTCCACAGTGAATCGCCCGAAACGCTCGTCCGCCAGGAAATGCTTCCGCTACGTGTTAGCGTTAACTCAAAGTAACTATTTCACGCAGACGAAGTCACGATCAGAAGCTAGTGAAATATAAAATGCACTACATGACGTTTCAAGATCCCGTCAACAACTCCTTGGTGAGATTAAAAGAAGATACTCTATATTAAGTGTTATATAGTCTGCATTGGTTCCAAAATTGAATATTTAAAATTCAGATTGATTGATTCCGAACTCAAACAGCACTCTCTACCGACAACACCGAATATTGATTGCACAAAAGGCGTTCGACTGAGCGTATTCTCAATTCAAAATTATTCTCGAACACTCCTTTTGATCGTGTAAAAATATGTAAGTAGCCGATTTCGAGTCACATTTTTATTCAGACCAACATTTTTCGTCCCTCACGCTCTTGTAGCGATATCACGTCGCCTGTCCTTGTCGTAATTTGCGGTACGGAAATTCAAATTTGACGGGTTCGCTCGCCTTTCCGCTTTGGCGTTTTCAAAGTATAATGAGCCCTTAAAGATGGAGTAATCGGTAAAAACATCAAAAAGTGTTTCACTTATTATTTTATTCTTGGGAAAATTTAAATATCTTTCAATATATTACGGAGTTGTAGGTCTGTTTGACAAAGACATGATGTAGTTTATTATCTAAAGACGTATAGAATCATCAACGAAGAACTACATGGCGTATATATCCAGCTCATTGTTCCCGACATTTTATAATTATACAAGCTGCGTTTTAGGGTTTCGATCGTATCTCGTATCGACATCTGATCTGCACCGCGCATATTAATAACAGCCTTTGAAAATTACAGACATATATAGTAAAAAATACCTACCTAAATCGAATATCTCGTATTTAACTAAGTTAGAAAATAAAAACAATCCGTGCATGAGTGTGTACACGCGGAGGAAGTAAAACTTCTCTGGCTTATATGTGTTAAATTATATATTACAAATATACATACATACCTATTTTACGTTTAACACGTAACGCGTAACGAAAAATTTTCCCCACCGTGCTATAAGAAGTTTCACTTCCAAATTCATCAGTTTCTGAAGTAAAACTTCTTCAAGCATGATATGCGCATACATATGTATGAATGTGTATAATGATTACCAATTTTATTCAGTTTTATTTTAAACTAGCTCTGCCCGTGACTCCGTCCGCGTGGAACCTAATGTAAAAAAGTGACTAATTAAATCATCTGAATGTTTTAACTCCATTTACTTACCTAATTTTCTCTCATACTTAAGGTCGTAATTAAAATTACAATAACTTTTGATAGAGTGAACCGATTTTATTGAAACCAAAACTAAATGCTGCTCGAGAATATGCTTTATGGGGTTTTATTATGAACGCTGTAATTTAGCAGTGATGCGTGTTCAAAGAGATAGACAGACATTTCTAAAAACTATTTAAATGTATTTTATTACTTAATCCTAGACACGTGCAACAATTTTTTCACAAAAATCTAAAAAGTACAGACCCGTTAAATTTAAATTGTTATTATATGTATAAAAGATATTGTATAAAACATATATGTATGTACATAAACTAAATAAGTTTCGCATCTTACGTGTGTACCTACTCACTAATACACGGATCCGTCTTTTTAGAGTTCTCTTTTATAGAATAAACGTACAAATAATACAAACTTTGGCAAGTAAAGGAGTCTTCACATTGAACGGCTAAAGACTGCGGACTATTGTTACAGACACTCGAGTTACGTGAGATTGTTCTGCGAATGCCGGATTTGAGTGGACAAAAGACGTTTACAATATACGACAAATAAAGGTATCAGAATGTCCTATAAAATAATATTAGATATGTAAATACTGACCTGAATACTATATTTTATTACCATTGGATAATAAATAACGTATGGGTTAACGGAATATAAAGTGTATAGTAATTACAGTGACACAAACAAATAGACATTCTAAAATAATAGCTAATGTTACCAAACTATACAGGTCATAATTTGTGAGGTGGGCAGTACTAATTATGCATATTAAATCATTCGTGCCTTGCAGTCATATAGAAAGAACAAGTGGCTTTAGGTATCATTAAAATTACACCTAATAAAATTGGTCATTTGTACTTCACGTATTTTACTTATTTATCCCAATCTTAACAATATTGTAGCTGTAAATGTCTATGGGTATGGATGGATATTCGTTACTCTTACATGTAAAAATTGCTGAACAAACTTTAACCTAACTTTATAATAATATAACCTATACATTAGAATAATACATAGGCTATAATTTATAAAAATACTGTTTTAATTTTCAAAAGTACAACAATAAGTATCAAACAAGTTAGAAGAAATCTAGTCATCCAAAAGCTATTTTGGCCTGCACTGGATAAAGTGTTAAAGTTAGACGAATATAATGTATGTTTTCACCATTTATATAGATACAAATTCAGATAAAGTTGGACGTGTTTGCTAGTATTTTGTATACTTAAACCATCCCATACAAAAAAGACAAGGCAGTCATAAGGACTGTCGAAAGAAGTGAAAACTAAAAACAATGGAATTTTTCTATTGATTTTCTAAATCAATTATAGTCTGATTTATTTAAATTTCATAGTTTGTATAGAGATTATTAATATTAGTCTGGTTTTCACATCTATTGGCACTTCGAACAATAATTATATACATTTTTATTTAATTTACTAATGAATCAAACATATGGTGAGGTGCACAAGCACATACATAATATACAAGCCGCGCAAGTGAAATACGGACCTGGTGGTCACACTAGTAATATGTCATTGAAACTATAAGTTTATCTTGTGCTAAAAAAATACCGCTCAATGCGCTTAAAGAAGTTTTCACCTCGAATTAGGCTATATAGATTCCTAACTAATAACAAACATACAAATATACGAAGAATCTTCCATTTATAGGAGTTGGGTAACAACATATCGTATATGTCGTATCCGATATATCGTGACGTATAAACGCCCTCTCAAGCCCACCGTTGACAGTCCCGTCACGTGCCGCAAACGATTGCACCGCGCGACCGAATCTCCGCCAATTGTTCGAATCTTGGGGGCTTAACCGCATCTCGGGTCCGTTGCCGGGCGATAAAACCGATTAACGAGCACAACCGCTTTTATTTTAAGAGTGATTAGCGACGGATTGTATAAATAGATTTTGCGTATTTAATATTACCATTAGAGAAGTCCTTTTATTGAATAAGAGGATACTAAATGTGATAAATAATTAAGTTTAAATATCATCGTGTAGCCCAGTTATACTTGTCATTATGCATATTACTCGGACAGTATTGAGATAGTGTTCTTAGTTACTTGATGCTATTAATCATTGGGCATATGGATCCTTCCTAATAGTATAAATACGAATAAGACTTTGTTTGTTATGCTTCGGAGTCCGAGCTTCCAGTGAAGGAAAATATAGTGACGAATCCATAGCATGGTGCGAGGCTTTTTTCTTAGTTCACCTAGATAGCTACCACCCTCTAGTTGAAGATCTCTCTTCAAGCATCTGTTGGTGTGTCCAGGCAACTGTATTTGGGAGCCAGTCCACTTTAAGTTCGGCATGTTTACCACTTTAGACCAAGTCGTTATATAGCATCAGATTAGATCGTGGTCAAAGCCTATAAAATATATTTAATAAATTACACGTTGTCAGTGATACAACAAGGGACAGTTCCCGATGGATAGGACGAATGTATATTAACAAAAGCTAGTATATAATAATCCGCAGTTATCAGAAGGTGAAGCCAATGAAGCGCCCTAATCTTACATAGGGAAGTGGATCTCAAATGTGAAAGAATTTCAACGTGTGACTGAGTCTTATACACTACAGACTATTATTCTCTTGCTGAAAACTGATGTTTAAAGCTTCAATGCTAGAGCTTCATTATCAAACGTAAAAAACAAATGAAGTATGTATATGTACCTACAAGTATATGCAAGTAGAAATACACCTCCGCTTATTCTAAAACACCACGATATCAAGCGACAATTTGAAACAGAATCATGACTTGGAGTCGTCGTCGGTATTTTTGGCCGCTCTGAATATAACTAAGTAGTTCGGGCTTGTGCATAATATCGTCAAAAGTTTTATAGAAAACAAGATAAAATATTATAATAGGAATGTAAAATTGATATTTATTTATCATTAATTTGTCTCGATGTTAAGTATATATATGTATTTATATGTGGGGTGTTCCACGCCAAAGCAGACGGTTTGAAAATTCTTTTCGATTCTCCTAATTTTCGATTCTTGACAATTTCCACTTCTTCAGTTTTCAAATATCTTGTAGATTTGTAACTCCAGACTAGGACCCCCTCGGCAACTGCTCAAGCCTAGGTCCGTTCCCTCGGCGTGGAGCCCTTGAGTACGCTGCTCGCGCGATACAGTGACACAAAATCTACATCACTGCGACAACTTTACTCATGTCACCTCCACACGTGCACGCATACACGCTTACACATGCAAGTGGAAGGGTTTTATCTTTTTTCCCTTATCAAACTGAAATAGTTTACAATATTATCCGATACGAAATATATATAAGGGTTGTTGAGGTATGTATGCTTGGTACACATATATGTTTCAACAACTCATATATGTATGAATAGTTAGCTTAGCTTAGGTTAGCTCAGATAGGTCGCGAATTGCATGTATCAGGCAACAGCCAAAGCCGAGGTGTGCCGCGCACCCTTGAGCTAGTTGTCAAAATAAAATCGGCTGAGTGCCTTAAGCGCTCGCTTTAGTAGTCCGGTGAAGCTGTTAAGACCTTGCTTGGTCAATAGCGTATTCAGTTCGAAAAAAATTGTAGATTTGTAATAAAAAAAAAAATTATTAATTAGAGAAACCCCATTACCAGACCGGGCTTAATAATGGAGGAATGGATAAAAGTTTAAAATTAAAAAAATAATAATCTTAAAACTCGATTTAAAGCTTTTTAATTTATGAATATTTATAGGGAATTGAAATATTTTTGATTTATTTATTTTAAATAAAGGTAATGTGAAAACAACATATTCGAAAAAAAGTAGATCAAAGTTGGACCATATTCAAGAAAGTTGTGTTTTTTGAAAAAACTTTAGAATGAGTAATTAATTAATAAATCAAAATTTACCAGCTAATTAGTGGGGTAGGTACTAAAACATATCGTAAAATGTTATGTAAATGTTAAGGACATAAAATAATGTTCTAACCGTTTCAGTTATCGTGGAATGTCACATATGTATTGTTGTTCTGATTCTTGTTACTGTATTCAGAGCAGTCGAAAAGTTTGACGCGGTCTTTAATTAATCCAACCACAACTATTCTCGATTCGCAAGTGTCAGAATTCACATCACGGACGATTGCTATTGAATATATTTTTTAATTAAACAAAAATTTTATCTGATTATCTTCGATCGTTTTCGTTTCGAATAAAAATGTATTTATTATTTTATTTCGCCACTTAATCCGATGAAGTTTCACGCTGCCTCGGATACGTTGTTATTGCGTATAGATTTATTTATATTATACTAGGTCATCCCGTGGCTTCGATAGCGTGTTTTATTATTTCTTGTAATAGCTGTTTGTTGTAATAAATAGTAATCAAAATGTGTATCATTGTGACAATTACTAAAATCAGAGGTTCCCAATATGGACCTGTTACCATGTTTTGTGGTTATAGGTGTAATGCTTACCTGATATTGATTTATTTGAGAATTCCTTAATTTTGAATATCTTTTGAAAGACAATTTTATTATTTATATAGATAGACAAGCTGACCCGACCACGCATTGCTGAGGCTCAGTTATTGAATAAAACATGTCGAATTGAATAAAACATGTGAACCATAAAATAAACTGGAGTTAAAAAACAAATTCAAAATTAAAACGTGGCATCGTCTATGAGGTATCTATACACAATCGATCCTACGGTTTTTATCAACGAACTAATTTAAAGCGCCACCTATTCGAGATTGACGAAAGTTAAAATTAATAACAATAATCAACATTGACGATTATTTCATTTGTTATTAGAAAATATTGAGGATATTAATTGAAACATAAATTATCATATCTCTCAAGTTGGACCAAATTATACGTAAATGCGAGCTTTCATGAAGATCGATTGAGTAGTTTTGGAGTTCATCGTGGACAAACATCATGACACTGGATTTTTATGTATTTAGAGTTGCCTTAATATTTAAGTAAAGCACTATTTTTGGTAATCGTATGTTTACATGTATTGTTTCGTTCATGAAGAGCCAGAATTAAGCCCGCGACCTGCTTAAATGTGATAATTATTCTCGACTCTTATTTGTATCTAGTGGACCCCAATTTTTTTACACCTTTGTTATCATAGACCCTTGGAGTGGGTATAGTCTAGGAAGCATAGAGTGAGTTTTTTTAATTGATGCCTACAAATTTGTGTTAAATCTATTTAAATAAAACAATATTGCGGAATATATGTAACTTGATACTTTCAAAGAACTATTAACTTATGTTGTTAGTGACTAGTTTCTGCCCTCGACTTCGTTTACGTTGAAGATGATTTTTTTAAAATAATACGTACGTTAACCCCGATTTTGAAACTATCTTCATTGGTACTCCGCGTCTATTGGTCTTAGCGTGGTATATAACCTATAGCTTTCCTCGATAAATACGTTTTCTAACATAGAAAGTTTTTTTTTTTATGTCATAGTTGGCAAACGAACAGGTGGCTCACCTGATGTTAAGTGATCACCACGGTCCATGGACACTAACAATGCCAGAGGAGTTGCAAGTGAGTTGCCACCTTTTGGAGGGAAGGGTTAGGGGAGGGAGAGGGAGAGGAGAGGGGAAGGGAGGTGGGCCTCCGGCGCTCTCACTGACTGAACGAAACGCAACAATGCAAGCACTGTTACTTCACGTCGGTTTTCTGTGAGAGGGTGGTAGTCCCCCGGGCGAGCCGA